>PVKU01007308.1:0-89676 GCA_004027475.1 Anoura caudifer
CTCCCTTCCTCCCTTCCTTCCTTCCTTCCTCCCTTCCTCCCTTCCTTCCTCCCTTCCTTCCTTCCTTCCTTCCTTCCTTCCTTCCTTTCTTCCTTCCTCTCTTTCTTTCTTTCCTCTTGTAAATAAACTGTCATTGGAATACAGTTACACTTACATAGTAATGTATTGTCTATCCAGCTTTTGTAGCACAATAGTAGTTGAATAGATAGTGAATAGTAGTTGAATAGTAGTTGAATAGTGTCAGACTGTGAGGGTTGTGAAATTTAAAATATTTACTGTCTGTCCCTTTACCAAAAATATTGGCTAACTTCTGATATAGAAAATTATAGGGTTAATAAAGTCCTATAGCTCATAAAATTGCTGAGAACTTTAAAGAAGATAATTGACATAGATAGTTAGCAGGGCACCTGGCACATATCTTTCAATAGATGTTAGCTGTCATTACTGTTGTTCTTAATACCAGTAATGTCCAGGAACAGGTCAGTGCCTGTGGATCAAAAGTTGTTTGAACCAATAACCTCAACGCTTTTTGGCAGTTGAGGGAAATGACTGCTGTGAGAACACATGATGTAGTTTCACTGAACAATATTTATTAGCAGGGTGAAAAAAGTAATATTTCTGACATCGGTTCCCCAGCTAAAGGATTGGGTTGGCCAAAAAGTCTGTTTAGTTTTTTTCTGTAAAAGAGACACATTTTTCATTCTCATGAGTAACTTTATTGATTTGGACATTTTGAGTGTATTGGCTATCTCCTGCATGGTATAACTTTGATTTTCTCAATTAATGCCTCAATTTAATCGCTATCAACTTCAACTGGTCTTCCTGACTGTAGAGCATTGTCCATCGAGAAATCTCCAGCACAGAACTTTGCAAACCACTTTTGACACATTTGATCAGTTACAGCACCTTCTCCATACACTGTACATATCTTTTCTTTTGTATTTCAGTGGTGTTTTTACCTTTCTAGAAATAATAGAACATAATATGCCAAAAATGTGTATTTTCTTCCATCTTCAATACTAAAGTGGCTACACAAAATTCACCAATTTTGATAAGTATTTTTATTTTTTTAAGGTTTTGAAAATTGTTATTCTATTACAGTTGTCCCAATTTTTCCCCTTTTGCCCTGCTCTGCCCCCACCCCGCACTCACCAACAAACAGCCAATCCCCATACTGTTGTCCAAGTCCATGTGTCATTCATACGTGCTCTTTAACTAGGCCCTTCTCCTTTTTCGACTGTTATCTCCCTCCCCCATGCCTCTGGTCACTGTCAGTCTGTTCCATGTTTCCATGCCTGTGGTTCTATTTTGTTCGTTCATTTATTTTGTTCATTTGATTCCTTTTATAGGTGAGATCACATGGTATTTGTCTTTCAACAACTGGCTTATTTCACTTAGCAATATTTTCCAGTTCCATTTATGCTGTTGCAAAAGGTAGGAGTTCTTTATTTCTTTCTGCTGTATAGTATTCCATTGTGTAAAAGTACCACAGTAGGTTTTTTTAATGCATGCTGATATGACAGCTATAAAAATACAGTCTAACAAAATTGCTTTGAATGAAGTTAAATACAACTTAGTGCCTCTAGAGCCATATTATGGAAAAAAACAAGCAGATTTTTTGGCCAACCCAATAGAAATATAATTATGAGGCTGCATAAATATATCTATACCATTGCATCATGATTGTGGTACTTTAAATCTTATTTTTCATGTAGAGGAAATAAATGTTATTTTAAAAATCATAAGTCATTGCTATCGTTAATTAAATATCAATTGCATATGGGGCAGCATTAGAGGAGGGTATGTCAATGTGCTCTGCCAGACAGTGGAACAATTAATAGATCCCCATTTTCCCTAACAGGTTTATTTGTCATGTCAAAGTTACTCTGGTCTGGTGCAACACAGATGGTGTTGTGACAGCACAAAATGATGAGTGTCACATTGTTGCTTTTAATGACCATCTTCGGCTCAATTCATCTTGCTTTGCGGCCTCAGATCTCTGCTACATGATTGTTTTGAAAACAGGGAGAATCAAGTAGGGGAAGTCAAAGAACATGCTGAATTCTTTTGTTCTTTTTTTATTGCTATGTGGGTTCAGAAAATACTAAAAGATACTATGAATGAGAATATGAAACAACAGCAACAACAAAAACCACCAGCTTTGATTCATAAATGAAAAAATAGCATGCATTTCTCAAAAACAGTAGATGACATAATAGTTTTATACAAAATAAATTCTGCTAAATTAATTTAATCATCTCTATGATTATGCTGGGAATGGTAGATAAAAGAAAACTGTTTTATGCATATTAAAAAAGGATACATGATAAATCATGATTCTCTTTCTTAATTCACTGTTGGGAGGACATAAAACTACAGAATCAATGAAAGGATCAATAAAAATAGTGTGCATGTCAATAGGAAAGACACATATGAGGGATATTGAATTCAAAATCTGACATTATGATGATATACTATTAACATATTATTTGATTAAAATTGATGGTGATGGTAGAGTAAGAATAAAATAAAGTTATATTCAAATGTACACTTTTCTGAAGTTCCCTGTGTGTCTTTCCAGTATTTTACACTTCTGTAATTTTTGCTTTAGATGTTAAATTAAATGCCAGATGGAAGTTTTCTTCATCCCGTAAATTTTCCCTAATAACAGGAATAATGCTGAAAAGTTTAGGACAGTTTTCCTCAGTTAAAATTCTTCAGAATATTCACAGCCAAAAAATTGGTTATTATTTACAACCAATGATGGTTGTAAATTTCTTGGCACATAGTTAGCACTTAATAGTTGGAGATAATTATAGCATAGTTATAAATTATCAATTTTAAATTATGAGTTTTAACAATTTAAAAATAATATTTAAGAATGGTAATTATATCAATTCCATATTTGTGAGGAGAATGTTTGCAACTTTTCACCAAGCCATATGTATTAAATTTGATAATGACTTGAGCCAAGATTAGATTCCTCACTCAGGCAATTTTTATTTATATATTTTTAAAACTAAAATAGAAAATCTTACCTCACATTAAAGACATTCTGAATGGTTCTGATTGTTAGATCATTCTGGATGTTTAAATAGAATTTCCTTCCACCTCAATGAAGCATTTATATTCAGAAGCCAGATCCATTAATTCCTGATCTAGTTTTTGTTTACTTCCAACTCTGGAAAGTTCTGTTGTATTTAGATATTGTTTGTAAATGTGGCCAATAACTTAAAAAATCTATTTCTTTCTCTAGTCAATGAAAAATAAAATTAAATGTTAGAAAAGAGTGAAACTCTCACTGGTCTTATAGAAATTCTGTTTTGTTTTTATCTCCAGCAACAAAAATTGCAATATTTTGATGCTAAAACGATGGCTTTTGGCACTCAAGGTGTAAACATATCACTGAGATATGCTATTGAAACAAACCCTTTGTAATCATTTAAACATTTTTACCATTATTGTTTTCAGGAAGTTATATTTTTCATCTCAGATCCTATTTTGAGTTTGGAAAATACATTTTCCCTAGACTGCCAGTATGGTTCAGTGTGAAAAATTAGTCATGTATTATTGCCAATTTCTGCACACAACGTTGAAAGACATATATGCTCAGTAGATGAAATGTGATCATAATGAAAGTTTTCACCATTTTTTTTCTCTGTAAATATGACATTGTGCTGGATTGGCATTCAGGTATATATATGTATATATCTTTAAAAGTTGTACAGCCATGCTTTTCCTTGTTAGACATAAAAATGCTGCTCTGTTAAGATGAATTCCAGCACATATTTTCTATTGTACACTACAAAAGAAAAATACTACCCCACGTAGCACATTTTCTAGTAATAAACCACATGAGAAGACATCAGGTACTTCTCCCTTATATTGCATGGAGGGAAAAGCTCACTCACATGCTACTCATATGCAAACTCTTCTCTACCAAAACACAAAATATGCACATGATGTTTAAGTAAATATTATTTCACATTAAATGCCACAGATATATGTGTATGATTTGTAGGTTGCACCTTAAAAAGTAAGTACGCTCTTTTCTTTTTGGCAAAGGTGAATATTAGAACAGATTCCTGGGACCTGGAAACCGAATGGTATGTTTAAAAGGGTAGAGACCTCCTTCCAGCCCTGGATTCCATGTGGCTGAGGAATACATTTGATCTTGTTAATCAGTTTTATTTCTCTCTCTTGCAGTAGCTTAGCTGTGCTCTTATTAATATTAACAACAAATTACCTGAAAAAAATTACATCAATAGGAATGATTTTAACTGTATCTATATCCATAATCATTAGGGCAAACTTCTTAATATCTCTAAGCCTTGGGTTTTTAATCTGTGAAATATGGATGCTAACAACTACCTCACATGGTTGTTGTGAGGATTCAATGATATAAAATACATAAAATGCTTTAGCATAATTTTCAGTGCTGTGAGTAAGTACATAATAGATTTTAACTTAATGAATTTGCTATTTAGGTAGCTTGGACCATCACTAAATTAATCATTAATTTATTATTCTTATAAACAGAGATTATATTTTATTAAATTAGTTTCAGATAACTTTCTTGTTGCTTTAACTCAGTTCGTGCTGGGATATAATTGCCCTGGTTCCTGGCCTGTGGCAATAAATAGATCTCCAACCAGATAACTCATCCCTCAACCAGTGATCAGGGGTCCCTCAGCTTTGTCAGCTGAGTTTCCTTCTCTCCATGCTATATGCATTAAATAAAATAATGGTTGTAAATTTATTGGCATATAGTTAGCACTCAATAATTGGAGATTGTTCTTATTTTGATTTTTGCGGTAATTATTTATCCTCCAATTTAGTGGTCAATAACAAAAAAGAGAATTCAAGGATGTCAGATTCTTTAGTCAAAGTTTCTTCCTTCTTTGATGCATTCTTACATTGGTGAAAGTAGAGTAAATCAAACTCCATTAAACTGTTAGAGAGATTTGCTGAAAGAATTCTAACAGAGTCAATGGCAGAGTTAACCGGTTAAGTCTAAGGAAGGATAGAAAACTGAGACAGTGTTGGGACTCGATGGCCAGCAACAAAGACCCTAATGCCGTGAAAACTTGCTGTGTCTTTTTCAGGAGAACTGCATGTTCCTAGAGTTGCTATATATCCAGTTGCTCAATATTGGAAATGCTTTCATACCTTGGGAAAACCCCAATCATACAGATATTTAATATATACTTTTAAGTAAAATAATTATTATCATGTAGTGATGTGGCTTGATGTATTGTAGTATTCTCACTGATTTTCCTACCTATTATTTATCCTACTAAACCAATTCACTGGAGAAGAGAATGTGAAATAGAAATGTTAAGTCTCACTGTACATAAGTTAGATCTACTATTTACCATAGCACAGAGAACCAGTCACACTGCATAATTTTTAACTGTCTACCATTTACATAAACTGCATATGCTTCCTGGCACTGCAGGTTGGCGCTACATTTTAAAAAGGATTATCTTTGTGCATATTTCATTTTAAAAAATATTTTGTCATACTGTCCCAAGAGATGGACTTTTGGGCTGTTTCCTATTAAAGACTTGCTGTAATAATTACAAAAATGAATTTGGATTTTAAATTCTTGGGGAATGCTTTGATTGACATATTCATACACAAGTGTCATTCATCATTTATATTAGAGTAAACACAGTGGGTATGACCTGGACTCCAGAGCTAGATGCCAGGGTTTGAATTCTGATTTTCTCACATACTGAGATTGTGACTATTGTAAAATTACTTAACTTCTCTGAACCACAGTTACTAACTGCAAAAAATAATAATAACTATCTTGTAGAGTTGTTAAATGAACATTAAATAAGTTCGTATGTACAAAGTCTGTAAACTAAGGATTACTATTACGGTCATTTTTACGACTGAACTACAATGAAAGAAATATTGCCTTGCAAATACAATATGCTTTCAATATGAAGAAAACTCATTGAACAGTAATTATTGAATCTACAGCTTGAGGTCTTTGGCAATTTTGGAAAATATTTGGCCTTATCTTTCAAATATAACTCTTTGGTTTCTAACTGCATGTGTTAGACTTTTTCACCATAATTCATATTTCTCTTATGATCTTTTTGTATATTCTGCCTTCTTCTCTGTGTGCTTCCATGTATACATTTTCTACTGCTCTATTTTCTAGTTTACTAATCCTCACTTTAGCTGCATCTGTTAATTTGTTATTAAATCAATTTGTTGAATTCTTAAATTCAATGATTAAAGTTTTAGTTTTAGATTTTTATTTGGTTCTTTTTTATAGGCTCTAAAGTTCTACTGACTTTCCAACTTACATTGATTTTCTTGATTATATTAAAAATTCCAATATATGGCTCTTCCATGGTCATCTTTCTATTTTATATTTTTCTCTTTTCCTTTTAAGTGTTTTGTCTTATTGCCTGATATGATTGTTAATTTTTGGTTAAAACGGAACATTTTGATCAATAAATTTTGGTGACATTTATGGCTATTATCTTTCTCTAGGGAAGACTTACTGTTGCTTCTCACAAACTATTAGAGAAAATGCAGTAAATATTATTTTAATTTTTCTAAAGGCAAGGCTGTTTTTAGTCAGTTCTACAACTACAATACAGCTAGTCAAGGATCTCAATAGAAAGTCTAGGGTATTTGCCAGGTGTTCCGGTCCTCCTTGGGGCTTCCTGAACCTCAATTTTATTCACCGCAAATCTGCTTGGCTTCTCAACCACTGCTTTCTGAAGTTTTACATTTAAATATTCTGCTGCTGGGTTAGAGGTCACAGCTTATGAATCAGCAAATGCTTACTGGGGCAAAGAAGTGCCAACACTAGGTTTCCACAATTCTGTTTTCTCTGGGATTTTGGCCCCCAGTTTCTTTTGCTAGGGCAGCTCTCTAACATCTTCAAACAAATTTTAAAACAATATATTTTGCTTCTTTAAATGTTCTCCATGGAAGGTTGATGTAAAAATACCAATCGTGACAACCATGTGTTTCTGCAATTTTTTTTTTTTGTTGCACTTTTCATATTTTGCTTTGGAAAATGTTTAAAGTGGAGTCAATTAATGTGAGATTGTCTAGAATGAAATAAACTAACCTCTTGCTCATGAAAGATGTAGTAGTTACTCTCTACTGAGGCAGGATGGTAAGAAGCTAGGGAAATTCCTTGACAAGTGGAATAAAGGAAACAGAAAAAATAATGAAACAATGCTAAGTGATTTGAGTAATTTATAGCCAGCTCATGAAACACAAAGTTTTGTCTTCCCTAACCAAGGATACTTAGGAGCAAATGATTTACACATTCCAGACCATCCTGGGACAGATCAGCCTCAGTCCTTGTCCCTCTTCAATGGTGTTCTTTGAAAATAAAACTATCCAGAAAACAACCCCTAACCCCTCTATGTGCACGTTTTGATGAATCAACTTGTTGAAAGTCACACCTGAAAAGCTAATGAATATTCTGTTAAGACCCTCCCCTAAGGCCTTTTCTAGGATTCCTGCTGGCCAAAGAAAGATAAAAAGCCTCAAGACAAAGAACCACTTGTGCTCTCACTAGAGCATGCCCACAGCTTGTATCTCTGCTCTTTCTCCTAAACCCTAAGGGACCCCATGAGTCTTGCAACCAGGGGAGCAGTGGTCTGCAACAGACCACTGTGGGCTAACCACCTGAACCTGTCTCCAAGGCCTCCTTTTTTTCTGACTTCATCCTGTTGCTCCTTCTACTTTAAGTCCTTCCTTTGTTTCACTGTCCAAAGCTTAAATCAACATATACTCAAAGTCACCTGGACTCATGTGAAATCTTCCCTAGATGAAATGAAGAACCCACACACTACTGGTGGGCCAGAGCAGACCTGCTCTCTGCCCAGTCCCCATCTGGTAACACTACAACTCCTTTAAAAAACAGCCTAAAGCAATAATGATGAGACTTCACTTGGGAAAGCAGCTTTTGTGAGCCAGTTTGGGAATGTGATCACTGTGTTTGCAGATAAACATATTAACATGTTCCATATTCCTGAAGTATAAATAGATTAAGGACCCAATCTTTTGTAAGTCAGGGACTGATTGTGATTCTTTTCATTTCTTCTTTTTCTTTTTCTTTTTTTTTGAAGTGGGAAGTACATTTCATGTTTTGCTTGGAAAATGTTTTAAGAGGGATCAACAAATGTAAGAGAATATAGAACTCTAAAAATGGCAAAAAGACTTTATATATGAGTCACTTGATTTTGTGGGAGTTACATTGTAGGATTACAGGTTTTACTTAATTTAAGCGCAAGCATTCTAAAATCCATTTATCGGGAAATGTGTGGTATTCTTGTTTCCTGTTAAAGATTAGAGCCAGCTATAATACACCATGAATATTCCTGCATTTGGTTTTATTTCTCCCATTTCCTCCATGTGTTAATGAAAGTAGTTTCTCATCCAGGATGTCTATTTATCATGAATTGCATTTATTTCTCAGTGTCTTAGTTCTTATTGTAGAGAACATAACTGGAAAGACATCATACTTTCATAGATGACTAATTTGTGATTAAGATAGATCACCCATTGCTTCATGAGTAACAGCTGGCATCAAAGATAATTCCATTGACTTGAAATCTCATAAAATGTAACATAACATCATTAGATTGGAAAAAGGACTGTCATTTTCTCTGATTATAATGAACCATTCTACCAGAATGTCACATAAAGGTGCTTTATAATTTTCACCAAAGATCCAGAAAGTGGCAAACACACTTTTTGGAGCTATTCTAGAAGTTTCTTCTTCATGACAGAGATCCATGAACAATTAGGAAAAAGGTGTAATTTTAAGGCATAGATTATGCATTACCGAGTAACTTCTAATTTGCTAACACTTGTTTTGCTGATGTATAACCTCTGATACTAACAGAGAAGGCAATTGATTTCTAATGAAAAATATGTTTCTGTGGCCAATATAGCCCATAAACATTATTACTTTCCCCTCCAGGTAACAAATTGAAGTGAAAAAATCGTACACAGAATTACATCATTGATAGGTTTGAATTGATGAGAAAGCTTTACTGTTTTCTGGGAATAAATCAAGAAGTCATTTTTTTTTCTTTCAATCTTTAATGATGTCAGGTAAATGCTGGGAACTCTCCTGAGTTCATATTAGGTAAATGTTGTTTTACTAACAATAAAAAATGTTAAATATTACATTAATTAAAAACAATACCAGTTTCTAAATTATTATAAAATAATGGACTAAAAACCAGAAATGTTTTCTTTAAAGAAACTTTTTTGATAGAGTTTTAATTCAAAAATTAGATATTTTTAAGAGCTTAATTTATTCCAACAATGAAAAATTTTGGTCACACTGTCTATCCTACAGCAATATGAAAAAATCCTGTTGACTCTCTATGAAAATAATGTCATTTAAAAAAATTAAAAATAATATATACTGAAGGTGGAAAGGCTAGTAGGAGTTGATGATTCACATAATTTCCTTATTTAAAGTGTATAAGTTTGTTGTCCAATAAGTTGAAAAATCTGCAAATGATATATTAATGTGCACACTTTTGAAATCATCTTCTATTTTTATTAACATGTATTTACCTGTTGATTTAGCCTTCTCTAGGGAAGAGGTGCAGTATCATAAAGCATGAGGCAGCTGAATTCATGGGACATAGAAGGGCGTTTCTGTGGACACTACCTTTAATTCTGATGATATTATTATTGACTTCCTACATTTTAAGATAATTGCACAAAAGATAGCATTCATATTAATGTATTTCTCTTTACTTTTCTTAGATTTCTAGATACTAGATTTTGTCACTCTGTCTATAAAAAAACACCAAAATAGAACTTCTGGTCAAGTGGCTGGAGAATGGGTGTTCTCACATTAGGGATACCTGGGGAGTGAGCCCCAGGACAAACTGCACAGCCCAGGGTTCCAGCACTGAGAAAATAAAGCCTCGTAACTCCTGGTCGTAAAAACCAGTGGGGGTTGGGGTGGGAGAAGAAACTGCCCATCTCTCAGGAGAGATTATTTAAAGGGCCAGCAGGGTCCTAGAACATATGCAAACCTACCCACTCTGGGAATCACCACCAGGGCAACAGCTAGAGGAGCAGCAGTCACATAAGTGACTTGAAGCAGGGTAAGTTGCGACAAAGCTCCCAGCATTCAGGTAGCAGCAATGCCTGCCTTTGACCCCACCCCCCACATACAAAGCCACAGGGAGGTGAAGCAGTCTGCCCCTGCCCTGGCGCTTACTGAAAGGCTCCGCCCCTTACAACACAACAGGGGCACCAAAACAGGGAGTCAAAGCATCTCTACCTAATACACAGAAAAAAATACAGGGAGGCTGCCAAATTAAGGAGACAAAGAAATATGGTTCAAATGAAAGAACAGAACAAACCCTAGACAAAGAATTAAGCAAAACAGAGATAGTCAACCTATCAGATGCAGAGTTTAAAACACTGGTGATAAGGATGCTTAGAGACCTGCTTGAGTATAGCAAAAACATAAGGGAAGAAATGAAGTCTACACTAATTGAAACAAAGAAAAACCCACAGGGAACAAGCAGTGAAGGAAAGGAAGTCATGGTTCAAATCAATGAACTAGAACATAAGGAAGAAATAAGCAATCAAACCAGTATAGAATAAAGAAATAAGAATTCAAAAAACTCAGTAAAGAATAAGAAGACTTGAACATCTTCAAATATGCCAACATCTGAACCATAAGGATGCCAGAAGGAGAAGAGAAAGAGCAAGAAATTGAAAACTTATTTGAAAAAATAATGAAAGAAAACTTTCCTAATTTGGCAACGGAAATAAACACACAAGTCCAGGAAGCTTAGGGGTCCCAAACAATTTGGACCCAAAGAGGACCACACCAAGACACATCATAAATGAATTGCCAAAACTTAAATATTAAAGAGAGAATCTTAAAAGCATCAAGAGAAAAGCAGAGAGTAACCTACAAAGGAGTTCCCATAAGACTCTCGGTTGATTTCTCAAAAGAAACTTTGCAGGCAAGAAGGGACTGGAAAGAAGTATTTAAAGTCATGGAAAGCAAGGACCTACAACCAAGATTATTCTATCCAGCAAAGCTATCATTTAGAATAGAAGGGCACATAAAGTGCTTCCCAGACAGGATAAAGCTAAAGGAGTTCCTCATCACCAACCTCTTATTATATAAAATGTTAAAGGGACTTATCTAAGAAGAAGAAGAATATCAAAACACAAACATTAAAATGACAACAAATTCACAATTATCAACAACTCAATCTAAAAATCAATAACAAAAACAAACTGAGCAAACAACCAGAATAGGAACAGAATCATAGATATGGAGATCACATGGAAGGTTATCAGTGGGGAGGGAGAAGGAGGAGGATGGAGGGAAAAATACAGGAATTAAGAAGCATTATTGGTAAGTGCAAAATAGACAGGTGTATGTTAAGAATAGGAAATGGAGAAGCCAAAGAACTTATATATATGAACCTTGGACATGAACTGAAGGGGAGGGATTGCTGGAGGGAAGGGGGATACCAGGCAGAGGGGAGCAAAAGGAGAAAAGTTGGGACAAGTGTAATAGCATAATCAATACAACATTAAAAAAAAAGGAAACCAAAACTAAAACAACAACAACAAAAAAAACCATCCCTGCAAACCTGATGAAACTCTATAGTGTTTAATTGATTATAGATGATACCCCTAAGAGGTTCTCTCTGACCAATAGCAAATAAAATTTTTTAAACATGTTTTTGTGAATAACTTATTTAAAATACACTTTGGAATTTTATAAAATATACAGTTGGTTTTAAAAACCTGGAGGCAGTCCTTGAAAGGATGGATATTAACATTAAAATTACCAACTGCTTAATATTTTGCCAGTTGCTCTTCATACATGACATATTTTAATCCTGAAATGGTGATTGGTGTGGTTCTATATTACATCACATGGTTCACATCTTTTGTGCCTCAACTCTTTTTTCTCACCACCATCTCCTGTGCTTGCCTACATGTTTGCAAATAAAGCAATTTCTTCTTAATATTTGTTGCAAGCTCTTCTTTTGGAGGAATTTAGGCTGTGACAAAGTACTTTGTGATTTAAGAAATGCTTCTAGAAACATCATCTAAAATGCATCATTTTAAAATTAAGATAAAAATCAAAGTGATATTAGAACATAGACAAACTATTACATTGTCTTCAAGTTTTATATATATAGAAAAAGTTTTATATTTATAGATATAGAAAAAGCAATCTTCTGCTCTATGTCAGACTTAATCCCTAGGGGTAGTATCTTCCAACTATTTAGCAATAACTTTTATTATTTATTTTTAAATTCTTCTATATGTATGTGCAATTTTAGGAAATGCCAATTTCAGCAGCACCTATTACCACTTATTAAGATGTGGAGGCTACCACTTCTACAGTGCTTAAGCTTCTCTCTTCTGATGATCTCATTCACCTATTTTGTCTTTGGTTAAAATTGTTTAATTTTTTTCATTTACTCAGTTTTATATATACCTATGATAATTTTTCCCAACATTTTTCAACAAAATCAAGTGAATACTATAATCATATTTCCTAATACTTCAACTTATTAAATAATCTATCAGTTCCATTTCATCTTCTTAGAAACCTCCCCTTCCAGATTCCACCCATCTGTTCCGATCTAGAAAACTATTCTCCAGAACTGCTAACCAAAAGTCACCCTGGTATTTTCCTTAGTTTCACTCCTCTGCTAGATACCCTATTTCTTGGTGCTCTTTTCTTCTTATTTTTTGGTTTATACCTTCATTTGGTTGGAACACATTCTCTAGCTTTCTAAAAAAACAACAAGGAGGTAAATATTTGAGGCTTTTTGAATTAGGCTACATTGCTTGGATTTGGCTCAAGTTAATGTTACATAGATTTACTAAACCTGTAAACAATATTGTGAAAATATATGAGATGAGATAAAAACGGGAGAGTGTTTACGGCACAAATTGTGCTTAAAGTTCTGTGTCAGGTTATCCTGCACGTAGTGGACAAACCTAAGATCGTAAATACTGCGACCTGGATGCTTTTATTCCATTAGGATGTAGAGGGGGCTGTCAGCATCCAAGGGTCTGCTTAATGTTTTCTGTTTTATTACTAGGGCATTTTCCCATGGCTAAACACTCCTTGTTTATGTGAAAATATTTTTTATTTTTGTATGTTTGATTGATGGTTTGGCTTGATGGTATATTATGGATTGAAAATTAGTTTTCCTTGTAATTTTGAATATTTGGACTCACTGGCTTTTAGCATGCAATATTGCTCCTCAGCAACCCAATTCCATTTTCACTTTTCTTCATTTTGTTGTCATTTTCCTTTTTCCCCTCCTTAAAACGTTTTGGTTTTCTCTATTACACATTGTTACATCACCTGTGAATCTTCTCCAACCCACCAGTGCATCTCTAGTCCTATACTGGTAGCAGATGCAAGGGTAGAAAAGAAGGAAACTTTTTGTTCAGGTGGATGTTTATTATCTGCTCCTGGTTCCTTTCAGGCACTTTTCATAGTTCAATAAATTGCCTCTAGATTTCTCCTTTCAACCATTGTTTCTTATCACCAGGACTGTAAATTTCAAGGCAGATCTATATTCCAATTGATTAAAAGAATATACCCGACAAGCTTGATAATGAAATCCAGAGATGGCTCAAAGTAAAGAGTTTAGCAATTATGAAGGTGAATTATAAATGGTCTGGCAGTGAGCACAGAACCTTCTCAACCAGAAACTAATGCCAAGTAAAAGTGGGAAGTAGATTTAAAGAACTGAATATAAATTTATAAGCATTGAAAATGTGGAAATAAATAGAACTGAGTAGCTTGTGTTTAAAAAGGTTTAGGAATTCCAGTTTACCTACTTTTTTTATAGCAGGGAATAATAAATGGATAATATCCCAATCTAATAACTAAAGAAATAATAGTTTGAGTATATTTAATAAAATCACAAAAATAACTTTCCAGGAGAACTGATCTAATATAAGCAATAGTTGTCCACTGTAAGAACTGAAATCTGATATTCTCATGAGACAGGGAAGATATCAAATTGTTAGTGATTCTTATATCCTCTTTCTTTTAAGAAAGAAGTATTTATTTTTTGTCATATACATTATCTGCTACTGTAACTTGTTTGAGTAAAAAATCCAGGTTATTGATAAGAAGAAACATTGCAGGTGTGAAGGTGATCATGGTAGTTGCTAAATATCATTTAATAAAGAGTTGATGTAGACAGAGAAAATAAATTAAATTTACCATATATTAATTTTTTTCAGACAGCAGTAATTATGTTACTTGATTTAAAATTATCCTTGTTTTTTTTGTTTGTGTCTCTGACATGACACTTTCTGTTGTGATTTGGCTACAAGATAGTTTAACTCTACATGTTGTACATTTGCAAGTGCTAGCAGACATGTGTTCTAAGATTACATTTACAGTTTACATATATGTGGTATTTTAAAAGAAGGAAAAGAGATGTGAAAAATGGTTGATTAACCTCTTCAGTTAAAAAAAGTGAAATACATATCAGATCCTGAAGCAAGATACTTTCATTCTTTCTTACTTTTCCTACCAGCCACTCATAGGTCTTACAAATGACAACACATTCATAAATACAGTTCTATTTATTTCCTGTAGAATCATATGATTGAGTTTATAAGATTTTAGAGTGGTAAGGTACCTAAAAGTTCCCTTGTCCAAGTTCCCTCAGGTAGTTAATAACAGAACAAGAATTAGAATTGAGGTTTTTTGACTGAGTTTCTGCACATAGCAGCATACTATCTTTATAAAGCAATCATTCTCAGATTTTGAAATACAATATTCACTAGGGAATCACTTGACAGTCTCTCAGATCTAGGTCAGACTCAGGAATATGTCCATTCTCAGTAATAAGAAATACTCCATTTATCATAATCCAAAATTGGGTTTGTTTTAAGGTTGTTTTTATTGAAACAGTCTGGTGGTCATTTTTTTTTTTTTTCACAAAGTACTTACCAAATTGCTTTTCAGCTTGATTAGTAATATTGGATTAATTTCTTTCTGTTCCTGTTCTTACAGAAAGAAATCATATGAAATCTGACTTCAATGTGCTTTATTATACAGTTTTCTAAAGTCAAAAATAACTGGGTATTATCAAGATAAGTATGCTAAGTGCTTATTTCACACCATGGTTACCTTGGGTTAGCCACTTTGAAACTGTGCAAATCTTTAGCAGTCATCATTAAATTTCATTCTTAAAAACCAGCCTCAAGTTTCTTTCTTATAGACACTAACAACATTTAGGCAATTGAATTTGTGTATATTCCATCTGCAGCATGATTTCCTGTTTTCCTTCATCTGCATTCTAAAACTACATAAACCTGGGTGGTAATACAACAGTGTAGTTCTCAGTCTACTCATGTTGCTGAAACCAGTCTTTTGAGATGCCTGCATGGACATGATTTTGCAGGTAATGGTCTGTTTCAGTTCTGCTTCAGCTTTTATTGCCATTTCCATTCCAGCAACAGCTGTATTTTACTGTTGTCATTTGGAATACATAAGTAAAGACAAGGACACTGGTATCTCTTTTAATGTTGTCTCTCAGGAAATAATCAGGGTAAGTGTGAAGAGTGTGCAGTTGTTCTGAATGAAATATGCTATTAAATTGGTAACAGTTTAGCATATTTTTATAAATCCTCAATACATTTATAAGCAGAACATTCTCTGTGATGATTCACAATCACATTCTAAAAGTTTTCTGTTGAATTTTAATTGGCCTTATCTTTGATAATTGCATTTTTTAAAAATGAAATAGGCATATGTCTTATCAGTAACAAAATGGGAAATAAAACAACACAAATAAAGCCATTTAGCTGGGAAGAGGATATAGAATTTTCTAATTCAGAGGCTCACAAACTATAACCTGCACCAAATCCTGCACACTTGTGTAAATGAATGTTTATTGGAAAACAGCTACTCTCATTGCTTTGTGTATTGCTTAGGGCTATATATACATAAGCTATAAATGGTAAGGCTGAATAGTTGTGATAGATACCACATGGTCCACAAAGCCTAAAATATTTACTACTTAACCCTCTATAGTTTGTTTACTGACCCCTCATCTAACCCAAAGGCTTATAGTCTTCACAGAATTCTTGGAGATCTTTCAAAAAAATACAGAAATGCAGACTCAATACTTAAGGGTTTGAATTCAGTTGGTCTGCAAAGCTGGCTTAGTGTGTCCTACATAATTTTAATGTGCAGCAAAGATTGAGAAACATCTGACATTTAAAATAAGCTTAGATTCCCATAAAATACATTAGATTGTTTTTGGAGAGCGGGAGGAACCAGAGAGACTCAGGTTTGTCAGATTGGTCATGGCTTCAGTCAAAAACAAATCCAAGATGACTTTTTTTCTTTTTTTGGTTGACCAAATAAATATTCCACAAATGACTTGACATGAATTGTGATAATTCAGTCCTACAGAAGTTGAACACCATATAAAATGTATCTGTTGTGGTTCAGAAGAAAGAAAAATTACTTTGAGTTGAGGTGTCAGAGAAGATATCACAACTGTATGTTTTGAACAATGCTGAGATGTTTCAAATATGGTTAGGAGCCAATGCTTCAGATAAGGTCATTGTAGAAATTACTTTGTTCATTGTTTTTATTTCTCCATAAAATCCCCGAGTCAGAGTCTACCCATTTTCACTTTCCTTAGTCCAATTCTGTTCAACAAAATGTATTGATCCAGGCACTATTAAGTTTTTAACATACCACAAGATAGACAGGACCTTGTTATATTGGCTGTGCTATACAACAACAATGCATTATGATAAGGAAGAGCACCTTCTAGTCGTATAAGAGAGTTCCAGTCATATACGAGAGCTGGGAAGTCTTTTTAAACTAAGTACATTCTAAGTTGGGGTCTTTTGAAAGACAGCTATACAGTAAGGTGAAGTGGGGGCTCTTCAAAGGAATAAGAGTGAGGATAAATAAAAGCAATGGCAATAATCTTGGCATAATTAGTACAGAGTACTAATTGTAGAAATGAATCTGGAGAATAACAAAGGATTAAGATTGTAAAGGTCCCTTTAACACCATGTTGAGGACTCTGAACTTTCCACAAGGAAATAGGAAACCATAAAAGAGTTTGGAGCTATAAAATGACATGACCAGAAGGCAAATATATTATTCTGTTGATGCTTGGTGGGATATATTCAAGATGGGCAAGCAAGTTTTGAGACAGAAAATCCAGTTAAGCATTTGTAACACAGAAACTGGTCCTATGAAGTAGGGTAGTGACAACAGTGAAAGAAACAGATAAATTTCAAAGGTAATTTGGAGGTACAAAAAGTGTAGGACTTGGAGACTCCTTACGTGTTGTCTGTGAAGAAGAAGAAAGAATCTGGGATAACTGAGGATCTGGCTTCATCTTTGTTCAAGAAAAAGCATTTGCAGTACCTGATATTGACCCATAAAATTTGCTACTTCAGTTTCATATCCCTCTCGTCTCCAATTCTGCTATTGAATAACCATTAAAACACACACACTCACACACATGCACGCACACACAGAACTTTTTGGCTCTACTGAGAACCATCAATGCAAAGTCAATTTGCTCCATGGCCCTTGAGAAGAGGGTTGATTTTGAGGATTTCATTTTGTAAATGGCTGAGGGCTCCCACTGAAATGAGCTGTGGCACATTCACAACTATCTTAGCATTACAAAATGTAAAAGGCAAGGCTGTTTGCATACCTCTGTCTTCCAGCTTTGGACAAGAAAGCACTTTCACCTTATAGATCCATTTATCCTTCCAAATGATCCCACTTAATGTATGACTCATATTCATTCAACTGCTGTATTTGGAACATTTAGAGGATCCATGGGCCATTTACTTCTTTTAGAGATTGTTAGCAATGCTATCTTGGGGATTTATGCTTCCTTTATGGTGTTTCTTGAACTGTGAGCTGGTTCTTTGCTATTCATTTATCCTAGTCCCAGAAAAGCCAAAGCAGAAATAGGAAAAAAATAGTGAGGGAGGCAAAGTTTGTATTTGTTGTTTATATATTGAGCATTGGCAAAACGGTGTTCTGTAGTCAAAAGATAAATATTTGGTGAGGCATGTATCAGCTATAGAATTACTCAGTGAAAAGAAGTTTGATCTGGATTCTTATTGATTCCATACATCATCTTTATTGAAAGACGTGCATGGCTTGCTATGAAAGCAATGTATTTTTTGCATTCGCTTGCTGCACTTTTACTCCATGCATTATAAAATTTTCTCTTTCAGTGTAATAGCCAAACATTAAATGGTATCCTATTTTTAAATTGTAGTATTATTTTTCCTTTGCTGTCCCTTCCCACTAGACTGTAAAGCCCTCTGTAATACCACAAATTACTTTCTCTCTATATGCTAATTTCTTACCTTGTTTCCAATCATAGTAGATATTTGAGCTGTACTTAAAAACTTCACTGAATTTCCTTTCCAGCCACTCTTGTACTGAACCCTCTTAAAGACCCTTTGTTAAAAGTTGTCTTACCACTATGAGCCATTTTTTCTTTCTCTTTACAATGTTACTTCTCTCACTTCTAGTGTCTATAGCTCTTGCAAAGTTAGCATACCTTTGGTAGGTTTTAATCTACTTGAGTTTGAAGTTATTATCTTGAACCCACCTGTTCTTGGCATTTCCAAATGCAGTAAAAGAGTTGCAGAGTTTTGTGCATAATTAAGGATAATAGAAATATGTTTCTCTATAGGAAATTTAAGTGTAACTCTTCAATCAACATTTTTTTTTCATTGTGTATCTGTAAGTAACTATACAAAAGAAACAGTCCCTGTCTTAAGAAGCTTTTTAGGGAAAAATCCGGGAGCTTCTTAGATAGAAAATAAAACATGATGGTACTAACTATATAACAGTGGGTATTCAGAAAAGGAAGAGAATTCTAGGGATTGGAGTTATTGAAAATGCTTAATATCATAGACAGTGCTTGAGCTGGGAATGAAGAATGAATAAAACTAAAACAAGCAGAGAGTGGATAGAGCAGAGGTGGCAAGGCAGGGAGGGAAGACAATAGCTACTGCAAATAGAGAAACTGGCTTAAACAAACAGATGAGCTAGCCTTAGGTTATAGCAGAAACCTCATCTAATGAAATCATATAGATGGGCATCTCCACATTTTGCTCATAGGTATGTCTGCATTTCGAGACTTGAGTATGGGTTTGATTGTCAGCTCTGTGTATCTGGTCTTATTTGATAAACTGTAGCTA
This sequence comes from Anoura caudifer, assembly GCA_004027475.1. Taxonomy (NCBI): domain Eukaryota; kingdom Metazoa; phylum Chordata; class Mammalia; order Chiroptera; family Phyllostomidae; genus Anoura; species Anoura caudifer. The sequence goes on from PVKU01007308.1 coordinate 19,249, forward strand.
TATACCTTATTTTTCTGATTTTAGTTTTCTTTTCATTGCTTACTTCATCCAAGATCCTGGCCTCTTTGAGCTATACTGGAGACAGTTTTTGTTTTATTTATCTCATTGATTCATTTTGCTGATTTTGTTTGATTTATGAGCCTATCCCGTGCTCTGGTACTTATAGTACAGCAAGAGACATAAGATGAAAACAGTTTTATTTTGAGTTACTAATGGGCTTTCAAACTTGAGCATTTATTTTCAAAGATATACGAGGTCTGTTCAGACAGCATCCAACCATGTTATATGAAAAAGACATTTATTGGAGAAGATACAAGATACAATAAACATTGTACATAAGACAATGACACCTCAGTTCCACTGAAAGTAGGCGCCTTGGGACCTCACACAGTTCTCTCAACATTTCTTCCACTGTTCAAAACATTCTGCAAAATCCTTTGTTGGAATTGCCATCAGCTACCCCATTGTATTTTCCTAAATCTCATTGACAGTCTGAAATCTCTTCCCTTTCAAAGGTGACATTAGCTTTGGGAAAAGCCAGAAGTCACAGGGTGCTAAATATGGGCTGTAGGGGGGCTAAGTCATCTGGGTGATTCAAAGTTTTCCCAAAAAACTCTGCACAAAAGATGGTGCATGAGTGGGTGCATTGTTGTGATGAAGCTGTCAATCACCAGTTGCCCAGAGCTGTGGCCATTTTTGTTGTATTGCATCTCTCAACCAATGAAGAACATTGAGGTAGCACTTCTTATTAATTGTTTGGCCTGGAGGGGCACACTCATGATAGACAACACCTTCCCAATCAAAAAAAAAAAACAGTTAACATGGTCTTGATCTTGCTGAGACTTTGCTGGCCTTCTTCTGGGTTGAAAAACATGCAATTTCCACAGGGATGACTGGGTCTTTGTTTCTGGATCATAGCCATAGACCCACCATTCATCTCCAGTTATGACCTTCTTGAGGAAATCTGGTTCATTGGTAGCAGTTTGAATCAAGTCATTAGCAACTGCAGCATGTTCCTTCTGCTCTGGTAGCAGAAGCTGCAGAACAAATTTTGCCATGACACATTTCATGCCAAGATCCTATGTCAAAATCTCAGACATAGTAGTTTTTGGAATCCCCAGATCAGCTTCTAGGTCTCTCACTGTCAGTTGCAGATCTTTGGTGATTGCAATCCATATATGTCCAACATTCTTAGGTGTTCTGCTTGTTATAAGCCTTACAAAACATGGGTCACACAAGAGATTCTCAACCACCTTTGAAGTGTTTGTCCCACATTTTTATTTGTGCTACACTCAATGCATCATCCCTGAAAGCCTGAATCATCTGAATAATTTCTGCAATGTTCAAACTTAATGTAAAAATTGATGCAGATTCATTGCTCTACTCACTCAGTCATTTTGAATGTGACAGCCACACAGCACATACACATGTTCACTCAATGGCGTCTAACACCCCCACTGACTAGTACAGTGAAGTTGTCATTGTTCATGCAAATGTATTCCGGTCCACTCTCCTTGGATTCCAGGTTACATTGATGTTGTGCAAACTGTTCTCATATTAACAGTGGCTGGACTTTTCCCAGACAGACTTCATATATGGCTTTTCTCTAAGAAATTGCTTTTAGTTTGGTTTATTAGAAATTTTTAAAATGAAGATAATAAAAGCTATTTCCAATATGTTTTAAGACTTCCAGAACCCTTAGTTATCATAAAACAGCAAAAAATTTGAATAATCTTGAAATAGATGAATTTGATAATCTGTCACTCAGTCAGGTCATAAATATGTATAAGGTATTGTACTAGATCATGGTCCCATAAGGGCAAAAAAGTTCCTCAGGAAGCTTGCATGTTACTGTCTGGAAGAAGAAAATAAATACAAAAATAATTGAATAATCTAATTCCATATCTTATAGAGTTTAGAAGGGTGGGGAGGGTGCTACTTTAACTAAGATGTTTAGTAGAAGTATCTCTCAGGAACTGATAATGAAAATGGGAGGCGACATTTAAGTTGAAACAGGACAGATGAAAAGGAATCAGTCATACAAGTTATTGGGGGAAGAATATAAGCAAGTACAACAAATGCAAAGGCCAGAGTGGGAATGAGCTTTATGGACTCAGGGGACAGAAATAAGGAGAACATTGTTTGTATAAAGTAGGAATAAAAATGAAAATAAAGATGAATACAATGAGACTAAAAATAAAATGAAAAATACACATGTTAACATTTTAGATTTCTCCACAGGTAGGTATTTTTCCCATGTACGATAAAAACTGGCTCAGTTTTTATAACATATTTTGATGTGTTGTGGCATTTCTATTTACTTTTCTACTTACCTTTATGAGTTAACTGAAGGTCAGATATTTTGAAAGACTAAATCAATTTTTAATCCTGCGGCAAGACTTTGGCTTACAGCAAATTTATCACTTATTGAAAATCAAAGTAATTTTTCTTCCTAGTTAATATTTAAAATGTAAAACTTTTTGTCCTTATTACATTTTCCATCATGCTTAAAGTTTATGATACTATATGTAGGCATTGCTAAGTGAAGGAAACGCTAATAAAATGTAACCAGGGGTTCATGTTATGTAAATACAAAATGGATGTGAGTATGGCTTTTTTTTTCAGCATGGGTTGATGAATTTTGTAGTTTTTAGGTGTGAGTTTGAATCCTAGAAATTATCCTTATTAGCTCTGTAAACTCATACAAATATTAATGAATCTGATGGTGTTTATTTCCCTCATTTGTAAAATGAAAGATCACTTTAGGAGGGTTTTATGAAGATTAAATAAGAAGAGGAAATATGTAGAAGTATCTAATTCAATGCTTGGCCCATTCCACATTGCACAATGAATGAGTAAGTTTGTGGATGTGAATGTGGTTGTCTACCTCCTTATCTTTCTTTTCTTTTTTTTTTAAAGTGTTTTTTTAAAAAGATTTTATTTATTTATTTTTACAGAGAGGGGAAATGAAGAAGAAAGAGAGGGAGAAAAACATCTAAGTGTGGTTGCCTCTTGTGTGCCTCCTACTGGCGACCTGGCCCACAATCTGGGCACATGCCCTGACTGGGAATCAAACTAGTGACCTGTTGTTTTGCAGGCTGGTGCTAAATCCACTGAGCCACGGCAGCCAGGCCCTTTTTATTTTTCTTTAATGTTCTTTGATTCCTAAAGTTCAAGGATTCCTTTGTCTACAGAAAGTAGTTCTGCTCTGATTCAAATAGGGTTTACCATGTCAAGTGGATATGGGATATTTGCATCAGAAAACTGTTTTGAGGGCAAACCTCTTTGTTGGGTAATAACTAAATTATATATTTTAGGACCCATTACTATTCTTTACATTGTTTTAGCCAGCACATCTCTGGAAAAAGAAAATTGGCTACCTAATGGGATGCTTAACTTTCTCCCAGGTCACTTAAGATATTTCTTTCTGCTCTGTGTTTTCATTTGCAAACACCTTCTAAAATGCTATTTTTACCTTGGCCTATTGACAGAAAATACCTCAGTCTTCAATTATGGAATTCACAGCTGATTTCTCATTATTTTACCTGTTTGTGTAAAAGAATCTGCGTTTACCATCTATTTTTACTCTTCTCCAGTCTTCATGTATCTGACTTTGCAAAACTTGACTGATTTTCTAAGCTGGTCCTTGACTACTGGGTTGCTCACTAGCTTTGCTCCTCTAGACAGAGTCCACAACCTAGGGACCTTTGCTCCTTCTGAGACTTCTACTTTTTTGGTTGTTTTCAATTACTTTTTATTTTTGGATGTAGTAATGTGTCAGTGAATTCTTTTTCTGCTCACAAAATAAATAAGATAGATTGCTGAAATCAAGAGGCAACAGGAAAAGAATTGATAGGCATGATGTAATTCCAAAATCCCAAAATGATACTGATTTCAAAGCATTTATTTTAAAGTAATCTTATTATACTTTGCACTTGTCATTTTAATATGCTAAATTCTTTTTGGCTGAAGATATTTTTCATTCTTTCTCTGTATTTCTTGGTGTTGAAAGCAAACAAAAGTGTGGGGAGTAGTTTGGTTCATATCAACAGCATCAAAGTATTTATTAAACACTCAATCTTGAATGGCATCTTGCTTGTTTCAACAAGTTAAATGTGAGCTTGCTCAGCTTTTTTAATATTTATAATTGAAACAAACTTTATGCTATTTTGGGATGCTGCTGACAGTATCCTTTTATTCTTACTCTTGTCTTACCTCTCTTTTTCTTTCTCTCAATGTAAGTGCTGTAGGTGGAGAGATATGATATTTAAACTAATAGGTATAGTAAAAACACAGTAAATGCTATAGTAAAGGTATGCAAAGTACTGTGGGAAAATAGTGAATAGAATGACTTCTTTCTTTCCCCAGAGTTTAGTGAGAAGTTAATGATCAGGTTGAGCTTTCACGTATGTGTATGAATTTGTTAGGTAGGCAGGGGAGATGGAGATTCTAAGAAAACGTAATGGTAGATGATAACTGTATTAGTCAGAGTTCTCCAGAGAAACAGAACTAGTAGATTATTTATTTATTTGTTTGTTTATTATTAGGAATTGGCTCATGTAATTTTGGGGGCTGAAAAGTTTCATCATATGTTGTTGGCAAGCTGGAGACCAAGGAAAGACAATGGCATAATTTCAGCTCAAGTCTGAAGGCCTGAGAACTAGCGGAACCAATGGTATAAATCTCAGTCCAAGGGCTGAAGACTGACATCCTGGCTCAATGGGCCGGCAGGTAGCAATAGAGGTAAATTCCTCCATTTTCTTTCCTCTGTTCTACTAAGGCTCTCAATGGATTGAGTTACACCCACACACATTGGGGAGGGCAAGCTACTTTACCAAGTCCACGAATTCAAATGCCAGTCTCATCTGAAAACACCCTCATAGACACAAAAAGAATAATGTTTAATCTGGACACCCAATAGACTGTTCAGATTAATATGTAAAATTAACCATCAGTGGAAAACAGTCAGTTGTTCATTGTGACTAAGGGACTTGGAATCCTCCAAATATCTTACAAATACCTGTGACTTTTCTGAAAATTCTTCCTAATCCATAAATGTCTAGCTAGATGGAAACTTCATGCAGAAATGTGTAAACTGAGTTGCTTACATTTCTAAGCACAACTAATCCTGTGCAAGAGAAGGAAAAAAAGATAGAATTTGAGAGCTCAAAATACTGGACTGAAAAGACATCTATTTTACTGTTTATCAACCTGTAACCTTCCAGTCACCTGAAACTTTTCTGAAATGCTTGTGCAACTTTTTGATTACTCCTGAGGCTCAGCCCCCTTAAAAATTAAAAAAAAAAAAAATCAGTCTTCTAGCCCTCCACTTAGAGATGAGGCTAGAGTTCTAAAAAGTGAAGTGTTCCTCTCATGTTCACAGATTTAATGAATGGTAGAACCAAAGACAACAGAACATTATTTTGTTTATTACAATGGCTATTTTCTAATGGCTGATATAAATTAAGGGAGAGTAAGATAATGAATCTTCACCATCTCCAAAGAATATGAGCAAAATCAGAAAGTTATACTTCACTATAGGGTCCCAAGGGAAAAGTCATTCCTCAAATATACCCGTGTGGTTGCAATGGCAGTCAGTTAACTTCCTTCTCTGCATAGCTTCACTTTTCTGCCATCTAGACTCTTTCATTAGGTGATATCAAGTCAGTTCCTAGGTCTTTGTCCAGTGCAGTATCTGTTTATGACTCCTCCATAGATTGTATAGTCTCTGAAGGTCAAGTTTTCTATCACTAGAATAATTTAAAATAAAATAAGATATGGACAAGTATAAATCAAAGATTAAAACTACTGTATTTCTTTAAGAATCATGCCCATCATTGGTCATCCATTAAGCACTCTATGTCTTTTTATTGGTCCCTGTCCCTCTATTCATTAACACATTCCTGTTTTCTATCTTTTGTTACTTATCTGTTAATTCATTCCTACATCTATCCATCAAAATATTTTTTTCTTTTATTCAGCTATACAAGCACCCTCTTCTGTTAGCTTCAAATATTAATTGTTTTCTACACTAAATAAAATTTTGGAATGCAGAAAAGAATAACATAGTTGCTAATGACAAAATTTTTTTAAATACTTATTTTCCTATTCTAACTCTGTGTTCCCAACATAAAAAAATCTACATTAAACAAAACTCTTTCATTTAAAAAATTTATGAACCTTAGAGAGAGTTAGGAGGAAACATCACCCAGCTGCTCCCTATATTTATACGTTCATTAGCTGATTCTTCCATGTGCCCTGATCAAGGATTGAACCCACAACCTTGGCACATTGGGATGATGCTCTAACCAACTGAAATACCCTGTCAAGGCAAAATCCTTTCATTTTATAATTCATGTTATTTTATTTTGAAATTTTCAAATGACAAATGACCATAGAAGGGAATTCGGAGAGATATAAGAGGGCATATGGATACCAGTTGCTCATAATCTTTCCACTTTGAAGTAAGTACCATTATGGTTGTACTAAAATTTTCTAAATTGTTTTTCCTCTGTGGACATTTTAGGAGCTCAGACTATATTTTGAAGGCCTCCTATATTAGGAGTTGTGAGGTGATCCCTAAATTTGTGGGGTGATTATTGAAAGAACAGGTGACTGGACAGCTCCTTCCTGGAGCATTAGTGTCTCTGGGGTGTTTATTGTGTATTTTGAAGTTTGAGAAACACTACTACACAAATATGCTGACATTTTGATAGTGTTCCTATTTTTTTATCTTCCTAAAATCTTAGCTAATAATCTACCTGTGGAGAAATGGCTTCAATTTTTTTCACTCATTCCATTAATATTTAGTTTTTAATCAACATGGAACAAAAAGCTCAATAAAAATAGCACTTTATCACAGCTAATGCTCTCTCTGAATCCCTAGAAAACATTATAAAGACCGCATAAATTTCGTATCCTGCTGTAAAAATCACAGGCACATATGCCCGCAACATCCCGGAACAGCAAGAGAGCGTTGGCAGCCTTCTCTCTCTTTCCTTCACTGAGAAACATGACAGTGGCTTCTTGGTCCCTAAGTTTTGCCTCACAGCACATTTTGGGCCAACTTGGAAATAGATGAGAGGATGTGTAAGGCAGACGATAACTGCCAACAAGCTTCAGAGGAAATTAAATATTTGAGAAAACTGTGGTAATATTTGTTAACTCTTGCTTGAAAATTTCTTCAGTTCACACTAAAGATAGGACATTCTGAAAATCATTCTTGGTATCAAAGAGAGGCAGACAGTACTATCCTGTGTCTCACGCAGGATTTTGTGGAAGGTTGAGGGGACAGTAAATCAACTGGCTGCTTCCTCTACTTGATGACAGAAAGGAAAAATGGGGACAACTGTAATTGAACAACAATAAAAAAAAATCATTCACTTTTATTTTTGACAGAAAAAAGCAGAGCAAATATTTATTTGGGTGCCATTTTCATGTGTCAGAAGTGCACAGCATTCCAGAGAATAACTTTTCTGGATCTGAGTAATATAACAACTAACTTTAAGGAAAAGGAAGAAATTGTTTGTAATAAAGTAGATCAATACAGAACTTATTGTAGCAATGTGCGGACTCCATGTCAAACACTGAGCTAAAAGCTTCATTTATATTTTTTTACTTGAATTGTAAATACTGAGTCTAATTTCTTGATTAACTCTTTTACTTATATTTGTTTACCTATTTATTGTCTTTCTCCATCATGAGAATGTAAGCATTGGCATGCCAGTGCCTAGTGTGTTTGGTGTATGAAAGATCCAGGAATATTCCCTAGACTTGAACTCGCAGGCGTCCTGCAGAAGAATTGTTGCCTATGTGGCAGTGGTTCTGTTTCTCCTGAAGGCAGCTCCTGGGGCTCCTCTTACTTGTTTGAAAGTGTTATATTTCATTTCAAGTAAAAATAGAGTCAGAAACATAACCTACGGCTCTCCAGGGATCATGCTCTAATTTTCTTACCTAGTCTTTCACTTTCGTACATATATTTTCCCACTTCTAGGCCTCTGCATTTTCATTCTGCTAACCTAAATACTCCTCATTGCTCTTCAAATCCTGCTTAGCCTGCATGCCAATCTCTGTTTAAGAGCCATTCACTAATTTCCCTGGATAGAAATAGCTTTCCAGCCTCAGAAATGTCAACAGCTTTTATAAACTGTCTCAGGACACTTTTCATATGGTGTCTTACATCATTTCATTGCTCTCTGGTCTTCATGTGTGCGTGTTTTCCTTCATACTAGATGATTACCCTGAGAAAAGTAATCATGTTCCTCAGTCAACCAAGTACAAAATAAGTGCTCAGTATATCTTTCTTGAACAAATAACTGGACATATGGGGAAAAAAGCCTGGAATGGAGACTTTATTATATTTACCCAGAAAAAAACATTATTTTCTAGACTAAAAAACTACCAACAAGACAGAGCTATCTTCTTTTTTATGTATGTTATGTGATGATTCTCTGTATACTTCTCATAGCCTAAAAGTTAGATATTATTTATAATTAACTATCTAAATATTCTGAAAGTTTGCATAATTTGAATAACTAATATAAGCCAAGTAAATGTTTATTTTCAGTAATTAAATTATATTAAAATGTTTAATATATCTTTATGTAGGTTCATTCAGAATTTCTAAAATTATTTGAAGATGACTATCAAAAGTGGTAGCTTTGAAATTTATCTTTCACATCATAGAATAGAAATCAATGTATAAACTGCTAAAATTCTATGATGGCAAAGATATTTTTCGAACTCAGTCTATGCTGAATGGTTTATGAATATGTATTGAATATCTGTACTAGAAAATTTTATACAGAAATTTATGTAATTTTGAAATGTGTATTATCTAAATTGTCTTCAAATTGCACATGAATTGTGAGAGTATTTTCAGTACATGGAACAATTTATAGCTCTGAACATAAAGTATCAAGAAATGTTTTGATAACTGTGTAGATAATTGGGCAAAAATGGGCTGTTGAAGTGTGAGCTGTGAATCCTTATTATGCCATTTAAATATTTTAAGACCGTTGTAATAAACCAAAATTACTTGCCTGTAAATTATCTGTGATCATGGTTGAAGACAGAATTTGAGATTCAATGGATTGTCCTGTCTGATTCAGGTGACATTTCTCCATTAAAAATTATTTTTTAAAGAAATTTTTATTAGGCAACTTCCTTGTATTAGGCGACATATGTTTAGGGAAATGGAAATGAATAACACGTTGGATGTGACTTCTGGAAGCCTAGATCACGGATGACACTAGAATGTGGAGACTGTTTCTTTAGGTGATACTCCTGGTTCACAATTTTTATTAGTGTTCCTACTTTGTTTTTCTATTTCATTTACTAATACATAGAAAAATTAGTTTCAAAGTGGCATATTTATATGTCAAGTTTATAAGAACACAAAAATTTCTCACAAAGGCACATTCTATAAAGTTGACATTTTTTTCCCTTGGTGGGTTCCATATAGGATCCAAATAATTAGGTACTAGAAGAAAAGCACATGAGGATGTGGGTACTCTTTTTTTCCTTTTCTTTCTTGTTTTTGTCTCTCCTTCTTTCTTTCCTTCTTTTTTTTTTTAAGTGATTGAAAAGTCTGACACAGCAAGGCATTGTAAGTACATGTCCTGTAGGGAATCTGTATCATCACAGTGAGGGGTGATGTTCGGATGTTGACTGATTGACGTTAATAAAGAGCATGATCCCTTTGGAACAGATTTCTTCCAACCCCTGGATGTACTTCCTGGGACTTCAACACGTGCCTGACAGACAGCTGTCAAGTGTGAAGAGACAATTCAGTAAGAAAGGAAGCTGTCTGCAATTCTGACTCAGAGGATAGGAAAAAGAAGAGAGAATTGTGTGAGTTTTGCAATATTTTTCACCAGGAACAGGTGGATAGAACATGTGGATCTTGAAAGGAGTCCTCAAAAAATATTTTTTGGTGCTTGTCATTTAGATTCTTTACATGTATGTTAAACTTTTCAACATACCATTAGAGATGAGCTATAGTTATAATTATCCTGAGATAGGAATCTTTCTGAATTAAACTCAGATAGAGGTGTGAATGAATGATAACTGACTCTCTCCCAGGAGAAACTTTTGACCACAAGGAGGATAGAAAAGACATAAGAGAAACAAGGAATTTGAGAGTAGTGGGAACTGCCCAGCACAGTGAAGAGGCAGAAAAAGGACTTGTGTATACAGACAAGCCATCCCCATTCAAATTTTTTCAAGGTCTGGGAGCTCTATTTCCATATATTATCATGAAATTGCAGGAGACGAATCAAAGAGACTGAGGGGATTATGTGATTCGATTCAAGTGCTACGAGTGAGCTCTTGAAAAGGCAGTGTATTTTTGTTTACACATTCTTGGAATAAGCAATAGAATAAAAGAGAGAACAACTGGGAAATAGCATAAGAAAATGAAAGACAGAAGAGATGAAAGTGGTATGGGAAAAAAAAACAGATTCTTAACGAAGATTAAGGGATTTTTTGACAAAAAGCCATAATTAATTTTTGAAAACTGTGATGTAGGCACTTATTAGGATTAAGTGACAACAGATTAGCATATAAGACTCACAGCTCCTGCTCTAAGGTTAGAAGACTTCTCAACTCCCCTGTTTTTCCCCCCATTGACTGTAAGTGAAATAAAAATGACAGGACTCTAACTATATCTAGAGACAATGCTAGAGCTAACTAGATCCTTAGTTAAAATAAGCAGTTAATTATATTTTTGCTATCACAATTGCTTTTTTCCTTTTTAAGACATTTCAGAATTCCCCCCTTCACATATATTCCCTGTATACATTTTTGCAATGTGCAAAATGCTATGATTTTATTCCTGGTCATTAGTAATTTATTTATTTTTTGCTGCTATACGTATCTTAGTTCCACATCAGATATCCTACAGTTGAGTTCTGATAGATGGTATTTAAAAAACAAACAAAGAATGAAACAAACACACAAAAAGGCTTTCCAGTTTCTGTAGCAAACATGCGAATAGCACTGACCGCTGATGTTTGTTTTGATCTCGGGCAGCATGGCCTGAAGTCAACTGCCGGCAAATACTAACAAGAGGGCCTTTTATGAAAACTGCTCTTACAGCTATGTAACATTGTAAGTTCTGTATTTTGCATAGTTCATTATAAATATAAATATCTGACAACATCTGCATCAACAAATTGTGCAAAGATATAAAGAATACCTCTTCCTAACAATGACAGATGATGATAAAAGCCCACTTCAGTTAGCATGTGCTTTCTGGCCTGTGGGTCTTCCTAGGCACCTGTGCAGACACTGTCAGTCTTTCTCTGAGAAGTGTTAGGCTTTTGCAGGAATATCAACTCTGTTGCATCTCTATTTTATATTTGTTTATGAACTTATTCATTACAATTAGTATTTATTTTGGTGCATATAGATAAACAAGCTCAGATAGTAAAAAAAATTTCCCCTTTAAGGTATTATTAATCCATATGGGTTCCCTATGAAATGGTGCTAACTGAAGTACAATAGGCCCACACAGTGACCCTGACTCCGTGGCAGGGTCTGGGCTTAGAGGGAAGCATATGTAAGTCTGTACCTCAGGAAAGACTTAGTGTGAAAGCTGTCAGCCTGATCTGTCCCTAGCTGAGTGGGAATGCCTGTAGGGCTGCACTGGAGCAATCTGCCAGGCAGGGTTCCTTACTGTTCTCTAAATATATCAGTTCTTTATGGTGGGCAATGATTAGAAAATGAATGTGAAGAGTAGGGAGGGTCTACAGATCTTTTAAGATTCCTATCAAAGTTCCTCCTCCATTGTTAAACATTCTGATCATTACAACTCCCTAACCTCTCCATTCTCCAAATGCCTATAATACTTTTTTTTTTTAGTCACATACATTCATTATGGCTTTTAATCATGTGCTGTCTCTGTCATTTTCTGCTTCTGGTGTCCTATGTTATATTGCTCACTCTAAGTGGATGAAAATTGCCCCTTTAACTTCTTTTGTCTGCTCTGTAGGGTCTACCAAAGGGCCATTCCATTGCTTCAGCAAATTCTAGCCCTGTTGAGTAATTGAGGTGTTACCACTAGTAAAGATTTAAATAATTTAAAATCAATGCTTTGTTTTAATGAGCAGAATGATCAAATGGGCTGATTATTATTAAACATCTGATAGAATGGGTAAACAATGAGTTATAACAAAGGCAGCACTGTTCAATTAAGAGCATATAAAAAAATACATACTGTTTAAACATAGTGAATTTCTTGTGGATCATTCAGAAGACATGGTGTTCAATGATACTTTTCTTCCTCAGCCCTGTTTCTCTGAAGTAGTTGAAAACAATGACTACCTGTCTGCTCCTCAAGAACACTGTTAGTCAATAGAGCCAGTGCCTTGAGTGGCACTGCATATACTTCTACAATTACATCCCCTGATGTGCACAGAAGACCTAACAATTTAAAAGCATGGAGAAGTTAGATTTAAGCTTTAGCTATTAGAAGAAAACTGAAGCATAAAATACTGGGTCAGTAGAAACTATCATACCTCCTGACCGGAAACTGAAATGGGACTGTTCTATGTACCAGCCAGTCATCCTTCAGTCTCAGAACACAGCAGGAAGTGCAGAGGGGTTCTCTACGGCACTGGCATTGAATCATACGAACTTTGTCTGGATAATTCAATGTTCTCAGCTTCAAACTGGAGTCAATACATCCCATTTTTTTATTTATTCATTCACTAAAATAATATTTTTTTTGGCCTTGCTATGTGCCAGGACACTTTCTAGAAACTAGGGGTTCCAGCAGGGGACAAAAGAGATGCAGTCTCCATTTTCTCAAATCTTACATTCTAGTGTATTTTTGTGTAAATGTGTGTTGGGAGTGTGGTTGGTTAAAGTGTGCAAAAAATCTAGAATACACACATTTAATAATAATAGCCATTATTTATTGAGGTGCTATTATGCACCAAGAATTTTACATACATTATTTCTCATAATATAATAGTCCATAGTCCATATTTTAAACATGAGAAAATTGATTTGGCAAGAAATTGATCTGGTAAGCATTATATGATTTCCAGTAACTCCTAAGTCACACAGGCTAGATTACTATTCACTTTCCCTTATTCACCTTCTTTCTCTTGGCACTGACCTTTATGGCATATCAGTCAATCAGACTTAGATCACGTGCACGTGTTTTGGAACTATAATTTAACATTTACCAAATATGATAAACTGCCATGATTGCTCTGTTTTTTCAGAGACCATACATCTTACATGATTCTATCTCCTATCTCCAACAGTTGCCTATACTCAAAATTATTGATCAGTAAATGAAAGAATAAATAAATATATATGCTGGATTATACAAAGGTTCTTTTGTCTTACTGTTTACTTTTTATTATCCAAGGAGTACTATTGTCAACTTTTATCTCCTTTACTGAGTCATTCTTTTAGGGACTGAGTTTAAGCATCTGCAGAATTGAGTTCTCTGCCACACAAGTCTTTTATTTATGAAAGTCAAGTTTTACTGCCCTAAGTTCAAGTGATATATTTCCAGCAGGGACACCAGAACACCTTAAGATGGCAGCAGTCTAGTGGGCATGGCTTAGAAGACTCCCCTATTTCTTCAGGGGTGGGGTGCTCTGTGGGGTAACAGTATTCAGCCTTGAATGGAGAAGGTCTTACCAAGTCTCTAGAGCCTCCAAATAGAGACCCCCCTGTCAATGTAAGAAACATTCGAACCTGTAGAGAACTTTTGGTGAGTTTATTTGAGCTAAACTAATGATAATTGCCGGGAAGCAAAATCTCAGTGAATTGAGAATACTCCAGAGAATGGCAGTTTAACACCTTATTTATACATTACGATCAAAGGAGAAGACATAAGGGGGTTACATGATAGATTCGGAGGTGGGAGGAAGCAAAACCTGGCAGGGGGGTGGGGGTTGTCTAGGATGGGATAAAAGGTAAAGTGATAGACACACACTTCTTTTTTGTAAGTGCATAAAAAGTAGTTAACAGTCAATAATTAACAAGATAACAATAACAATGAAGGGATTGTGGTCTCAGCTCTGGTGCTTGTGCCTAAGGGTTTTGGGAAAAAAGGAAGTTACCCTGATTTTCCAAAGTTATGTTATCATAGATGCAAAAGACAATTAACAGGCTTAGTGAAGACTGACCTTTGTTAGAAAAAATACTGGCCTAGGACACGACTACCTGCCCCGAACTGCGTTTAGTTAGTAAGTTTTAACTTCAGACCATCCTTTGTAGTTACTTGAGATCTTTGAGTTTGTAAGGCTACCACAGAGGCTTCCCCTGAGCTTGTCAGATTTAGTATGCAGCCCTTTTTCTTCCACATTTTTAATGTAACTTTTCCAAATGTCATAGCTAGTGCATGGCAAAGGTGGGACTCTGAATTAGTTCTTGTTATTCCCAGTCCAGTGCTCCTGCCAGCACAGTGCAGAGTCACCTTCCAATTTAGTAGAAACACTGCTACCAACTGTAGCAGAATTTTACTAAACTGGTATAAATGCTCTAAATGCAAGTTTTCTTCATTTGCTTTCCTAGAATGTGGAGGAACATGTTTGCAATCATTCTCTCAGCCTTTCAGGTAGGTATCTCTAAACACAGAATATTTATGCCTTTAAAAGAAAATCAGTGATAATCAATGATAATTGTTATGGGAGAAACTCCTAGAAACTCAGTTCTTCTTGCCAATACAGTAAAGAATTACAGATCAGCGAGTCTATTATCATGCAAGCAGGGTTTATTTGTGCTTTGTTCTCTTGGAAGAGAACAGGCCTTGCTGAGGTGAAGGAAAAAGATATGAGCCAAGGTGGCAAGGGCAGGGGTGGCAAGAACAAGAGCAAGAGAGCAAGAGCCTTTGTTCTGAGGACTTAACTATTTGGCTGGAAGGGGGAGGGGGAAGGAGTTACATATTGATTTACAGGTAAAGGTGGTGCTAGCGTTCCAGGACAAGGGCATGAATAGCCAAAGGTGTTGATGGACTTCTTCCTTTAGGCATTATGGGCCCTTCTGGGCCTTTCAACTTTTGGGATGAAAGCACAGTTTCAGCCCTGGCTGGTGTAGCTCAGTGGATTGGGCACGGGCCTGTGAACCAAAGGATTGTGGTTCGGTTCCCAGTTAGGGCACATGCCTGGGTTGCAGGCCAGTTCCTGTCAAGGGCAAGGGACGCACAAGAGGCAACCATACATTGATATTTCTCTCCCTCTCTCCCTCTCTCCTTCTCTTCCCCTCTAAAGATAAATAAATAAAATGTTAAAAAAATAAAGAAATAAAAATAAAACATTAAAAAAAAGAAAGAAAGTACAGTTTCAAAGGCTTTGTTTCCCAGATAATGGAAAATATACATAGAATTTCAAGGACTGCTGAGTCAGTGGGTGGGACCTGTATCCTTCCTGGCTGTCTTTTTTTTTTTTTTTTTTTGCTACCCGTCCTACTAACACAATGGTGGAGAAATCTGAATAGATCTTTTTAAACACTACAGGTACTTTAGATTAAATGTGTGTGGAATCAGTTTGCAAGGAACTAGGTGGGGGTGAAAACGAAGGATAAGAATGCAAAACCAGATAGGAGATCCTGCAAACGACACAGCCATTATTTAATGGAGTAGTTCAGGCCAGAAATCACTGGGAGGAGGGGACACCCCAGTCTAGGGGAACCCAGCTCTACCAGAGCCAGACCCCCACCCCTAGAAGGGAGAGTAATACTGAGAGTACAGGTTGTAGGAAGTGCCGGAGGCCACCTGAATTGAAATCACAACCAAAACTGTGTGAGAGCCTTCTCACACCCTGGAGCCAAACAATAAACAAAGGCCATGTGCAGTTGTGTGAATGTGCTGGTAGCCCAGCCCCTCCTGACACAGCGGGGAGGGGAAGGAGCTCATACAGTGCCTGTGTGAGTTGTGGGGGCCAGACACCCCTTCCTCGACAAACAGATGTCACACATCTGTGCATAGCTGGGAAACTTCTGCCCCTTTGCACAAAATGGTAGCCATAAGAAGATCAAAGACAGTGGGGAGCTGACAAAAATGGCAGACACTGACACACTTTGGGAAGAGCCTGAGGCCCCCTCCTGCATGGGATTCAGGGAGAGAACTTTTAAACAGAAGGCTGGCAGATGCTCCATCTCTTGGCTCAGGCTCACTTCTCTAGGACAGGAATTTTTGCCTCTTGGGCTCCTGTTTGGCCCCACACGGACAGAGTGTTTGTGGGACTGGCAAATGCTGGGCCCACCTGGGGCTTAAACCCCACACTGTTGGAAGCCAGCTTCTGGAGGCAGGGTCCCACGCAGAGATGTGTGTCTTGCTGGGCCCCAGCCTTTGGGATGCTATGACCCAGTGCAGCCTGGCAGGTGTGTCCTAGATTGCTTCCACTCTCTCTCGGCCTGAGAGCAGCATGGAGAGGCATGAGCTGGAAAGTTCCTTGCAAATGGAACTTCCTCTGCAGGACTGTCTGGGGGGATCTGGCAGTGCACCCCAGACACGGAGTGAAAAAGACAGCTTTTCCGAGACAATGGTGACTCTGAAACACACACAGAGAGGCGGCAGGCCAGTTTGCATGGCTGGCTTAAGCTCCAAAGGGGGACAGATAAGCAACAATGGGGAACTTCTGGGTGTGGCTTTGGTTTGCAATATTTGGAGAGCAAGGGAGGTTCTGTGTCTTGAGGAAAAGAAGGGTTCAGAGCAGGAAGACTCCTAGCCACCACCCCCCACACTGGGGAGCCTGTTAATAAAAACTATTTCCCTCTACACAAATCTTTGTCTTATGTGTATATGTGATGACAAACGTCTGGACCCCATGCTGCCTACTTAGAATTCAGCCACAAATTATTCTTGGGCAGTGATTGTCTAAATTACCCTGAGGGACCTGAAGCCTGCCCTAGTTAGCCTGCTGATAAAAATTGTCTCCTAAGAGTGTTTTAGTCCATATGGTGGAGCACATTTCTGGCAAGAATGCTTTCTAAATAGCAGCCTTCTTTTTAGGACACTGGAACAGATTTCATAGGTGATAACCTGCCTTGTACTGCAGGGCAGATATATTATTCTGCAACAAGAATTTGATGCTTAACCTCTGCCTGGCCTCAGAAGCCATTCAGTGGTAGAAGCCAAGCAATTTCAAATATTTCAACCTAATTTACCTTTAAACCCCAAGGCCGCCTTGCTTTATCTCTTGAATATCATCTCTTTTGTGCAAAATCCAGTCCCTTAACTGTGGTAAAGATGCTGTAAGGAAGTGGGCTGACAGAACTCTGACTTTCCTTTTACAGGAATCACTCTGCTCCCTTGCAAGCTGCCCAGGCAGGACTGAGAGAGTTGTGCATGTCTTCAGCTCAGACTACTTCTGGAACCAGTCTTTATTCCCTTGTGGTGTTTGTGGTGCTCATGTAACAAAGCAAAAGCGATATAAACCGAAGTTGCATATATATGGTTTGGCCCTGAAAGCTGGAATTTGCAGCAAGAAAGATAATGATTTGGAGATGATGCTAGGTGCCTTTTTCTTTGCATTAGACCTAAAGTTCTGTTGAAGTAAAATGAACAGGACCCTCTGAAATGTCTAACTTTTTCTCTACTGTGTTTACCCCATATTTCTACTCAGCTCATTTCAAACAAGGATTTTGAAAGTAACATGCCATTTCTGGTTTTAAAGTTATACCCTAACATTCCTGACATGTTTGCTTTGTAATATCTGAAATTTACCAAGAAGTTGCTTTATTGGCCCATTAGTATTTTCTTTTTAAATATCATCATTTGAAACAATGCAACCTGTACCCCTCCCCCTGTACATCAGCCTTCAGTGTTCCGCTCTCATGCCATGTGCCCTGATGTGAAAGTTTCTCTTCAGTGTATCACGTGCATTGGAATATCACTTGCATTGTTTATATAGTGTTTCCCCTGAAGACCTTTCAAGTCTTCACTATTCTACACTAAATTACTCAATTTAGAATTTTACAGACATTATTGTTTTTCTTTTCAGCGAGAATATCAGCTATGTTATCAGCTATGATAATCCTCTCAGGAGAAGCATAGGTCCATGGGATATTAGAGCTAGTTGTCTGCCCCAAGCCTCTTTCCTCATGATTGAGGAAACTGAAGCCTAGTGAAGGTTAATGTTCAAGATGTTTTAGTAAATAGGTAGTAGAATCAAAACTTTAGAAGTAGCTACAAGCCTTCTATTATCACTTCACACATTGTAGATGTTTATTAAGTCCTTGATGTGAATATTGACTTATCCAGTGATTATGCAGCTTACTGAATCAATTCTTTGGTTTGTCAAAACTTGCAGTGTGTGAATGAAATTCTCTCTCTGTATCCGTCCTCCGGGAGACATCCTAGGTTCCCAGCGGTGCAGAGGTGGGGCACTGCTTCATGCCACAGGCCAGCGTGAAACAGCACCAGCAGGTGGTCAGGTTCTCAAAGGCCTTCTCCAGGATGGCCCTGTGTGTCTCCAGGTTCCACCTCCTCTCTGCTGCTGGTTTGAGAAGTCTGTCAGCTGCATCTGCTGAGCTTCCTGCTCAGCTTGAGCTCTTTCTAGAGTTTTCCTCAGCTCTCCAAGCTCACATTGCTTGATTTTCAGAAGTTTAAAGATGAACTCTTATAAGAACACAAGCCAGGTAAGCCACACATACACCCCACCCTCCACACATGTATGTATCTAACACACACACATACCCGCACAATCTGGGGCTTTATGGCATTTGAATTATGGTATTCAGTTATTTGGCCTTAAGGCATTTTACAAAAAGTTACTTTTCTTTATGTTAAAATTGTGAGGAATCCTCCAAATTCTGTGATTTTCTAGGAAAATATCATGGAAGGTGGTCACATTAAATAACATTGAATGTTATTACAATGTTAACTATTATTAAGGTGAAATTAAGATTAAGGGCTTTAAAAAAGTAAAAAAAATGTTTGAGATAACTTCTGCTTCAGTTGGTAAATTTCAATTGAGACAGTTGGGGGGAGAAATTATTTGGGAGAAGTGGGTAAGATTCCTGGGTTATTAAACATACATTGTGAACCTGAGACCAGCAAGACTGATTAGTTAGGGCTTAGAGTTGAAACTCTGGTTTCATTCTTTGTCATTATGCCAAGAGCAGGAACTTTCCAGTGAAGGTGTTCTGTTGTTGCTGTCATTTTTTTTTTTTAATCTTTGAAGTCTTGTTATTTAGGATAATATAACATTTCAATACTAGTGAGAGGTTTTGTAGTTGACTTCTACAGTTTTCTGTTTAATCACACTATAAAGTAGATAACTTAGAATTTATTATTCTTATACTTAACAGGTCTATTCACAAGACCATCACTTTTAGGAAAATGTTTTTCTGATCTCTAACATGCAAGCTTACAGAATGATTACGAGCAGAATGCCAGAGCCAGATTTTAGGAATCATTTTCTTAGTGTCTAATATGGGTAACTTCCCACAATTTAGATTCTCATTGCTTTAGCTTTGAGAATGTGCATGCATACAATGTCTATGTAAGGCACACGCTCGTCTACACAAATGTCCTGGTTAATCAAGGCAAAATACTTCAGAATTTTGTCATAACACAAGTTGTTCATATTTACTAGACAAACAGAGCTTTGAAAGAAAAGGTCATATTTCACTCACTTCTATAAAAACATGTGAACACCATGGCTGGTGTGGCTCAATGGATTGAGTGCTGGCCTGGAACCAAAAGGTTGCCTGTTCAATTCTCAGTCAGAGCACATGCCTGGGTTGCAGGCCAGGTCCCCAGTAGGGGGTACCCAGAGGCAAAAATGCGTTGATGTTTCTCTCCCTTTTTTTCTCCCTCCCTTTCCCTCTCTAAAAATAAATCAATAAAATCTTTAAAAATTACGGACCCTTATCTTTGCTTTTAGGATTGGACTAGTTCTGGGATGTACCATATAAGAGCATATTCATCCTAGTAAGTTGCTACACCTAGCATTTTTTTTTCACTGCCTATAACCTGATGTTTCTTATTTATTCAGGCAAACGGGGAACCTGCATTGAATCAGACTCCTCCTGATCCTTCTAACACAGGTAAATCCTGGAATTTTATCTCCACCTAATACAATAATCTAATACCAAATTATGGCTTAAATATTTATAGGAAAGTGAACTATAACCCTGTTGAATTCTTAGCCTTGGACCCTGGAAATGATGTGAACTCAAAAAGGCATTGTCCTAGGGGTACGAGCCACCATTGTGGAGGGCTAAGTCTGAAGTTAAGTTCTTTGGAAGTAGAAACTAAGAGAGTTTGTGGTGCAAGTGCTTGTTAGGGATCTACACTCCCGAAAGTAAGTAAAATAATGGAATGGTTTGTAAAAGGGGAAGATGAATGCTGAGGGGGGACTAACAGAGTGCTAGCCTGTCCGGTGGGGAATGCTTGAGGGTGTATTGCCCATCAGACTGTTCCATGTTGGGTCACCACCTCCTGTAGTCACTGGATGTGGGCTGCCCTAGGAAGGGTTTGAGCTTGAGTAAGGTGGCTCTGTACTAAAGCGACGGACCCAGGTTCTGGGACCTAAACAGATCTGTCTGCTGTCTGCTGACTTACTCTCTGCAGCTGGGCAATCATGGTCATGTCTCTAAGTCTACCTCTCTTTCTTTCATCTAAACTTTCATGAATGAGATCTACTTATTACAAATTCTGCCAAACTTTTGCTTTCCCTTTCAGAACTCCGAGGGTTTTATTGCTTAGAGGTTGAGGAGCTGACCAAAAATCATGGTATTTAGAAGCAGAGTTATTATGATCTTAGTATAACCTACCAATTTTACAGATACATAGGGAAGTCCAGAGTGACTATATAACTTGGTTAATATTAAACATTTTGTTAGGCACAGGACAAAGATTTGATCCAAGAAGTCTTAGATTACAATCCAAATAGTACCTTCACTCTACTTTGAAATGACTTACTCTTAAAACTTTATTTTTTTGTTTTGATCATAATTGTGGATGAAAATTATAATCATATGAAGTGATGCCCTTGGGTATTACCCAATTTACTATTTACATCAAAGATGGAGAGGGAATAGTGGCCTCTACAAAAGTAACAGATAACTGTACAGGCTTAAAATGGTCACCCAAGGTGTTTCTCACCTGAAAAATATCTTTTAAATGACCATCATAAACAAATCAATAAACAGCAAGTGTTGGAGAGGATGTGGAGAAAAGGGAACCCTAGTGCACTATTGATGGGAAGGCAGACTGGTGCATCACTGCAGAAAACAGTGTGGGACCTGGCTGGTGTGGCTCAGTGGATTGAGTGTGTGCCTGCAAACCAATGGGTCACTGGTTGGTTTGATTCCCAGTCAGGGCACGTGTCTGAGTTGAAGGCCAGGTCCCCAGCAGGGGGGCCTTGAGAGGCAGCCACACACTGATGTTTCTCTCTCTCTTCCTCCCTCTCTTCCCGTCTGTAAAAATAAATAAAATCTTAAAAAAAAAGAAGATCATGTGGAATTTCCTCAGAAAACTAAAAATGGAATTGCCTTTTGACCCAGCAATTCCACTGCTAGGATTTTATCCTAAGAACCTTGAAACACCAATCCAAAAGAACCTATGTACCCCAATGTTCATAGCAGCACAATTTATAATAGCCAAGTGCTGGAAGCAACCTAAGTGCCCATCAGTAAATGAATGGATCCAAAAAATATGATACATTTATACGATGGAATACTATGCAGCAGAAAGAAAGAAGGAGCTCCTACCTTTCATGACAGCATGGATAGAGCTGGAAAGCATTATGCTAAATAAAATAAGTCAGGTGGTGAAAGACAAATGCCATATAATCTCACCTATAAGTGGAACCTAATCAACAAAACAAACAAGCAAGCAAAATATAACCAGAGACATTGAAATAAAGAACAAACTGACAGTAACCAGAGGGGAGGTGGGAAGGGATAATGGGGGGGAAGGGGAGAAGAGTCTTCAGGAACTTGTATAAAGGACAGATGGACAAAACCGAAGGAGGGTAGGATCAAGTGGGGGAAGTGGGGATGGCTGGGGTGGGGGGAGTGGTGTGGGGAAAATGGAGACAATTGTGCTTGAACAACAATAAAAAACTGTGGAAAAAAATGCCATTTCAGTAATTAGTACTCCAATGTGCAAAAGGACACCATTAACAAAAGGAAATTATAAAATGTATTAAATTAACATATCAAAAAATCACAAATTGTTTCTTAAAAAGCATAACACCTATAGGTAGTCATAAACTATTAGCAATGAGGTCATGTTTAGGTTAATATTGTGTTTGGAATACAGTTTGGGGCTTTAAAAAAGGTACCTTTCTCAGGGCTAGGTTAACCAATTTTACTTAAATATAAAGGAAATAGAGTTTCTGTCACTAGACACCACTTTCCCGCTCTAGACAATTTCCTTTTTCCACCGAGCCAAGCCCTAAAGAATAAACAGTTCCGATAAAATGCCCTTGCCATTTTCTGTGGTTGCTACTGCTTTGTGACTTATTTAGGGCACTTGGCTTTTTTTGATAAAATAATAATCTTTGTTAGTAAAAGTTCGTAATGAAGTTCACTCTCACATTTCAGGATCTGAGTGAAGACAAGTCTAGGACACAAAGCAGCTCAGTGTTTAGGGTTAGAGCATTTGAGGGTTCTGGATTTAAAGGGGTTCAGACTTAGGCTTTAGGACTGGGATGAACTTGGATATCTGGAGGATTAAAGAGGTTTTGTGGACCAAAACTGAAAATATTTTGCTATATATAACAGGATCAAATATGCTCTAACATATTTGATTTTTGGAGCATACTTTTTGGATAATTAGAAAATGTAAGTAGTATTTTGTTTAATTTATTTATTGATATATTTTTTACTTGTTTTGTTTTACTTGAGGTATTAACAAAACAGAACATAGCTTTAAATGTAATTTAAAATTTGATTTAGTTTTTAAAATTAGTATACATTTGAACAATCTTTTTGTAACTTTATACTTTGTGTTATTAAAATTATTCTTTTATGAGTGAAATCACTGCATTTCTAAATCATTTCTCACAAAGAAATTCAGCAATTTTTTTAAGTCCCCATCTTCAGCTATTTATGGCAGACATTCTCTAATGTTCATAAACATAAACCTCCTATGAATATTTGAGAATGCTTGCCTGTTCCACAAAGTTGTCCTGGCAGTTTCTCCTTCCCTAGGCCATGCATTGAACTCCGGACCATTACTCAGCTCTACCAATGCAGCATTTGTCACTTGGTTATCAATGGCCTTCTTTGTGGTTCTTCATACTAAAAATAGACCCAATGTTTAATTCACATCAGTGAAAGCAGAGAATGGACTATAATTTTCAACAACTTATTAAGAATATGTGGACCTGGGGAAAACTACAATAGATTGTTACTTTACAGAAGGCCAACTCTAGGCTTATCTTTGGTGCTTGTGAAATGTGCTTTCTTCTTTGCTTTTGGCCTAATGCCAGTTAGGAGAGCCAGTTGACCTTCTCCCCTCTAATGAAAGTTTACTTTACTATGTCCATGCTACCTTCATTTCAGGCACCATCCAAGCATAAGACTCCAGAATTTTTCTTTTAAAAAAGCTCTACTGTTAACATAAACTAAGAGATCTATTTTCTAAATCTTTATTTCCACCCTTGCATCCAAGTAATATTAATCATATTTCCACTGACTAAAGTGAAACTCTACCCATGCATTGTGGCCTTTATCTGTAGCTATAAAACAAAATAACTCTACATCAGTTTAGTTTGTGTTAATTAGTCTTAGATAACATCACACTTAAGTTTACAACAATTCAACCAAAGTTCCACTCTCAAATTCAATTCAACTCCTTTTTACATTAGTCATCTAGCAACTTATAAGTCTTCCCTATTTTATCTCTGAATGTCCTGCAAACTACCACTTAGAGAAGTATTATATACATCTTTATAATCAAATAAATTTTATATGTGAATACATATATATGTACACATTGCTTTCTGAGAAAGCATTGTTTTTCCCAACTAAGGAACAGTTTTCAGAGTCAACACTCTGCTAAAATATAGACCCCAATGAAATGATCAGATAGACCACTACATTTCTTAGTATGAAGTATATACATTCAGGTTATTTTTCTTTATTCAGGTATCCTTTATAAACAGGAAACAAACAAAAACATTACTTGAAGTTTTTAAATTATAGATTTTGCAGCCTACTAATGAAAGGTTCATAGATGTCTATTTCTGAAATTAATTGCTGCTCTAGCTGGCTACTCAGATAACTCTTAAGAGGTATATATTAATATTTCAATGATTAAAACTTATGTTGAAGCTTGCATAGCTATATTACTCTGAAAATTGTGCAAATTTCATTTGTAGACTTTCAAGATTGTCATACCAAAAGAACATTGCATTGTATTTTGGCCTCTATTATATGGAATGGGAGAAAATGCCTTTAAATGATCATGGAATTCATGAAGTTTTATTTGCATTAAAGTAATATCACTTATATAGGACTTTGAAGTTTAGAGCACCAGAATTAGATAGAACGATGTACAAGCATCTGGAACTTTAATTTATAAAACTTCATGAATTTTTGAAACTCACTTAATCTTGTGTGTGGGTTAACTTTTGCTTTGTAACAAAACATCCTAAAATTTAGTAGTTCAAAACACAATAATTTACTTACCAGTAACTTATGATTATCTTAGTTGGTAATTAGTGCTGGGCTCAGCTGAGTGCTTCTACTAATGTGGCCAGGCCTAGCTGATCTCTGCTTGACTTTCTTGTGTATTAGCTTTGGATTAGCTGGTAGATTGCTTGGTCCAGGATAGCTTGGCCAGGGCAGCTCATCTCTGGTCTATGTAGTCTTTCACCATCCAACAGGCTACTCTAGGCTTATTCACATGGTGATGGTAGTAAGGTTTCCAAAAGTAGCAAGAGAACAATTACCAATTCACAACTACTATTTAAGCTTCTGCTTTCATCATGCTTGCTAGCATTCCATTGGTCAAAACAAATTAAATGGTCAAGCTCAGAGTGAGAGTGGCAGAAAAAAGTGTCATGGATAGAAGGAGGGGAATTTTTGTAATCATCTTAGTACACTGTAAAACAGTGCATTGCTTTAGTCATAAAGTGATGTTCATTGTTCTTTACACCTAAATAATTATATTTAAGTATTCTACCTAGTAAGGTATTAAATACAACATTAAACCTTCTTGATTCAAAATATTTGATTAGTCAGGTTTGATGATTAAAACCCAATCTGAAATTCTCTTTGTATCTCTAGACTGTGTATTTCTTTCTTGAAGAGCACAGGAAAATCCTATATCTGCTTTCCCACATGCATATTTAAACATTTGTTATTATATTTTCAACTCAAAAACATGCAATTAGGTGGCTAACAATACAGTACCTTAAAATGAATGTTCCTTCAGTGTGTTGGCAATAACGAGCAGCTAGAGAGAATTCTGCTCCATGTTGATAATGGTAATTTCAAAGTGTATAACCTTCTGATAAAACTACTTGACAGCTTAACATCTTTTTGTTTCTTTCTTTGTAGGGCTGCCAACAATTGTGATAAATACCCTTTAAACATAAATTATTTCCTTTCCCAGTGGTACTTGGGTAAGAATTTATGTTGTTTATATTTTATTTCCCAAATTAGTTGTGGTTTCTTAGTCTTGGAGGTTATTTGGAAGTGCATTGTGATTATATGTTTCTAGGGAGATTTAATCATCACATAAAAAAGGCAAACATAACTTCATTCAATAAAGTGATTTCTGCATATTGTGATAATTGAATAAATTGCAGCTGCTATATAAAAAAGTTTCAGTCAAACGAAACTTAATTTCTGTGACAGGATGACTTTATGTTGCTATTTAAATTTGTGTTAAATTCTGTTTAAATGAGTTATAATATGCAATACTTTTATGTGCTTTGATTTCAATCTGGAAAAGATGAAGTGAAAGTGCAGTTTTATTTTAACTTTTGTTAAAAGTTCTTAATATTTTTGTCAGAGTGAATTTAAATGTAAAAATTATGTAAACATATGCATGTGTACATATCTGTACCTGTGTGTATATATGTCAGTTTATTATCTATCCATTTATCCATCTATCTATCACTTATCTATCTTGACTACTTTCTCAGTTTGTCCATCTATATCAGATGGACTAGAGTCAAGTGTGGCTGTTTTCAGGATGTGATCTGGTGAAAATCTGTCTTAATTGTAAGCAGCATGCCCAGGTAAATAAAATTAAACCCATATGTATAAAATAGTTGACAATATCAAAGTTTCAAGATTGGTTATACAGAACTATGATCTATCATTTATTTATTTGATCACTCATTCATTAAATATTGATGCTATGTGCTAGGCCCTATAGTAAGCATGGAGAAGTCCTAGTGCTTGCCCAGGTAAGATGAGTTAAGCAGCATGCTTATAATGAGCTGAGCCTTCAAATCCACTCTGCCTGTGTCCTTTAAATTCACAGCCATGTAATAATCAACTGAGCTCATTCTTGACAGTAAGATTTTCAAAGAGAATTACATATATCTGTTTTCTAGCCTTAAACATTTTATAATTTTAGAGATATATATTATATAACTGATATTACACATTAAGGAATCATAAAACCAAAGAAAAAAACATGAGGTAGATTTCTTTTTACATGTCCTTTTGTAGTTCAGGTATGTGGAGTGTATTTCTCCACTCTTCAAACTTACAATGTCTTCTCTTTGCCTCAGAATAAAGTCTTAGAAAGTTACCAAATCAGCAAGAATTTTCTCTGAACTAATCTCAAACTTTTCATTCTCTTCTACATCATTTTATAATGTTTAAATAAATCCACATTTATATTTTTCTGCATAGCATGTGCTGTTATCACTCTTTAATTTTCTCCATGTTCTCCCCTCAGCATGGATGTTCTTACTCTTAATTTGCCACCTGTCAATCTCCAGTTTCTGATTAAAAGTGTAGTTCACCTGAGTAAAAATGCTTTGCTTGGTTCATTTGTCATAAAAGCTTCTCTCACGTAGTAGGTATTTGTTAAATATTTGCTTAATGAGTTAGTTCCAAAATTAATTTACTACTTATTTAATTTGGGGTTATATTATAGATAATATTGTATCTTTCTCTCACTCATTAGTAAGTTCCATGACAGATAAGACCATTTGTAATCATTTTTGTAAGATCTTGCACAATATCCTCCTCAATACACAGTTAAGCACTAAATTGAATTCAGGACAGTTTCTAAAATTAGAGTCTTGATAAAATAGTATCATGTGACTTGATGAAGGCAAAAGAATTTTGGATGTCAGTGATATTTCACAGACGAAAGGTATTCCACTCTCTTAGGACAAGTTTACACTTTCTTCAGTAGGAAGTACATTTCTGGATGGCCTAAAACATTTTCTACTTTGGGTCTCTGTTGAATTATCCCTCTTGATCTGTGAATAACATTTGTAACAAGACCCATAATAAAAGTGATGGTTCACTACAAATTTATTTTATGATTATAGGCAAGTTACTTAAGCCACAGTTTTTCTTTTCTGTAAATAAGAATGATAATATTTACTTTGATGACTTCACTGGCTTGCTATGAGGATCAACTGTAGTAGAATATTTATAAATATTCATAGATTCAAACAAAGTTGTATCATCCCAAATCTCCTTAGAACTGGTTTTATGTTTTCCAAAGCCATAGCAAAGAACTAGAGTTTGACATATTAAAAAATAAATATATATTTTTGAGAGGGAGAAAATTTTCCTCAGAGAAGGTTCTCTTTATCTGTCCATTTACCTAGATTCCTATCTTCTCCTATTTTTGTGATGCATCTTTTTTTCCTATAGAGGTGATCGATATTTGTAATAATAGTTACTTGTTTATTTACTTGTTTACTTTTATAGTTTACAAGTCTATAGGACTGATGAGAGTATAAATTGTGTTTGACTTGCACTACTGAATAAACAGTATGTGTGAACCTAAAGGGTAAGTGCCTAATGCATTCTTGTGGAATGATAAAATAACCTAGAATCAGTAGGTATCCAATTTCCATGTGAATAAGAATCATAGAATCTGCTAAAAAATACAGAATATGAATTTTAACCTGGGAGATTTTGATCTTGTGGTTTGGCCTGGGACCTAGGAACTACATTTAACTTCTTCCTCTACCCTCCATGGTTCTAACGTGAATGATTGACAGATGTTCCCTTCATGATTAATGACACTGTGTGAAAGAAGGCTGTGTGAGAACCACTTCTGCCCTCGGGGATTTGGAAAGAATTAGAGCTGCTTCTTGGCACACCTGGAGAGGAACCCCTCTAGAAATGTGTACTATAAGGAGGCAGATTAGTCTTTCATTTGTCCCAGAATGTGACAATTACAATTCATACTTTTGAAAAAATGGAAAAAAAGGTTTCCTAAAGACTCAGTTTGGCAGACCACAGCAACGGGCATTGGATGCCTGGTGGAAGCACTTGCCCAGCACTATCGCAGAGATCTGAACTTTTATCCATCATCTGCTCTGCTGCACAAAAACACGAACACTTCAATGAATGCTTTGCATTCTTCCCCGCATCTCCAGGATGGGAGAAAAATTCTTTTATGTAATTGGGCTATTATTTTCCACTTTAAGCTTCAATAGAGACTGAGAAACAGGTGCCAGTTTCTCTTCTTCCTCTAGGCCTAAAGAAATCAGAATCACTGCTACTAAGAAAAGAAAGCAGATAAGGCCTCAGCAGCAATACTATTAACGTGCCTCTATCTACACAGCTGAGAAGCAGATGTTAATTACCAAAGAGTACAGCCCAAAGTGAAAAGAGCTTCATCACGGCTTTGGCTTCTGTTGATTACCTGTTAATGCTTTCTGCTGGTTCTTCTGTGTCTGGAAATCTCTCTGTAGACATAGATGGGTATAGGAAATATATCTATATTTGACAGTGGGATTTTTTACTTTTAAGGTTACTGACCTCAT
This sequence comes from Anoura caudifer, assembly GCA_004027475.1. Taxonomy (NCBI): domain Eukaryota; kingdom Metazoa; phylum Chordata; class Mammalia; order Chiroptera; family Phyllostomidae; genus Anoura; species Anoura caudifer. The sequence goes on from PVKU01007308.1 coordinate 48,150, forward strand.
TATAGATGGTGCTCCTTGGGGCATTTTGCTTTTCCAAGGCCACAGTTGGCAACATAGGCACTTGCAACCATTCACATCGGATGTGTGAGGTCTCACTATTTCCAAGTAGGAGGCTTGGCTCTATATTCCCACCTCCACTCAAGGTTTACAAGATTAATTTTTACCAAGCAAGACAAAGGCAAAATTAAAAAATTCAGGCATTTACCTGAATAATCTGCTCTAAGATTTATTTTATTATGTAACAGGAAGATGCTTGTTTTTAGAGCTTAAGTTAGATTGCTTAAATTTCAACAGTCTTTGAATAGGAGACTGTTAGAGAAGAATGAGGACTGCAGTTGGATAGATGCATGGATAAAATACACTGCGGGATGAGCAAGGCTGCCACTGTCTTTCCCTTGCTGTGATGGTGATACTGGGGAATGGCTGAATGGGTTAATGGCCATAAGACAGCAGGTTGCTAAAGGCAGTAATGACCTGAACCTGGGAAGTATTTAAAAACAGTATGGAAACTCAGAAAACTAAAAATGGAACTACCTTTTGACCTGGCAATTCCAATGCTAGGATTATATCCTAAGAACCCTGAAACACCAATCTAAAAGAACCTATGCACCCCAATGTTCATAGCAGCACAATTTACAATAGCCAAGTGTTGGAAGCAACCTAGGTGCCCATCAGTAAATGAATGGATCAATAAACTTTGGTACATTTACACAATGGAATTCTATGCAGCAGAAAGAAAGAAGGAACTCCTACCCTTCGCGACAGCATGGATGGAACTGGAGAGCATTATGCTAAATGGAATAGGCCAGGTGGTAAAAGACAAATACCATATGGTCTCACCTATAAGTGGAACCTAATCAACAAAACAAACAAGCAAGCAAAATATAACCAGAGACATTGAAATAAAGAACAAACTGACTAACCAGAGGGGACAGGGAAGGGGATAATGGGGGGAAGCAAGGGAGGATTTTCAGGAACAACTGTAAGGGACACATGGACAAAAACAAGGCGGGGGTGTGGAACAATGAACGGAGGTGGGGATGGCTGGGTGGTAGGGAGGAGTGGGGGAAAGGGCAGAAAACTGTATTTGAACAATGATAAAATTCAAAAGTATTTAATAAAAAATAAAATAAAATAAAATAAAATATATGAGAATTATAATACTGAGACTAACTTCTCTTTCAAGAAGGTAAAGCAACTCCAAAACCATAAATGGCCAAGAACGGTTGGATTGACCTTCTGAGTGAGCAATTCTTTGCGAGAGAATGAAATGGAACTTGATATATCACCAAGTTCCTTCAGGCCTAGGGAAGTAAAGCCAACAGTTTTCTTTTGGCTCAAATAATTTATCCTAACTCTCTAAAATCACAGGAAGTAAATACAAATTCCTATGGGGGCAAAGAATATCAACTATAAATAAGCAAAGGGGCCTGGATATCACAAGTATTTCTGGAATCATTTGCCCTTTTTTGACTAAATTTTACCTTCTTACTTTTGCTAGAACTCTGGACACAAACATATTTCACTTTTTCATAATTTAACTGTAAGGGAAAAAAAACAGCCCAAGTGAGACTGCAGATGGAACCTGGGCATGCAGCCCAGGTGGAGAGAGGTGGGGACTGGAGCTCCCAGTCCCTTCGAAGATGGACAGGCACTCTGCTGCCTCGCTAGAGGTTGCCTTGTGGGAACGTGGGCACAGGCCTGCTAGTTATTCTGTTTTTAAGAGAAGCTAGAGAACTGAATTCTTAAATGGAAACTTCTGATTTTTAAATTGGGGCTGCTAATTCAACTTTTTATAAAGACTTTCTCCAGTATAGCTGTTCCTTACTCCAACATTTACATAGCTAGCTCAGCATGCTCTGGTTTTAGCCCAGAACAAACTTCCCAGAGGCGAGAGTGGGGTATGATTTGTGTTGCCCTGTGCCCTGGAAAAAAGTTTCCTAGTGAGTTGATAAACTCTTTTCTTTTATCTATAGCTTAAATGATTATTTTTTCTCTGCAATTGGCTTTTGAAATTTCCCTTATATGCATCATTTGAGGAATTCAAGAAGCATAACAATAAGGCTTATTAAAAAACAGATTTCAATACCCATGTTTCGAATCACTGTCTCCTAAACATAAAATATGTGTGACAATACATGACCACTAGACATGCCCAGAAATAGTCTTCAGGATAGGGTTCTGCTTTGGTGACATATTTTAGGAATATTTGGAACATTTTCAACATTGTAATTATGTAGCAAAATAAGAATTATAAAGATAATAATCTTTACCAAGCCACCATGTATAGAAGTGAAGGAACCTTAAATAAATGAAATGAAACAAAACAAACAAATACACAAAAAGAACAAGCCATTCACAAGTATTCTACCCCCCCCCCCCCACCAAAAACAGTAAAACATAGATACCAGTGTGACAAGCCATGGTATCTTAGAATCACATTGAATGTGATTCAGGTGTATTAGTCAAGGGTAAGGGTTATATTTTATGATAAAAATAATGTGTTCTTGAGGAAAACACAGAATTAAAAACAATCATATGTAATACGTATATTAGGAAGGTCTTAAACAGCTTTCGCAAAAATCTAGGATTTAGGGAAAACTTCAAATTTCAACAGTTTCTTTGAGGGAGAGTAAATTTTCATATTTTAGGGTTACTTTCCCTGTGTTCAGGGAATAACTTTTTTTCCTGTCACTAAGATAAGATTCAGTGATGGCAAAGCAGTTTTAGACTATGAATCTTATTTTATGGTACATCTTCAACTTAGGTTAATAGGGAACTTAACTAAAATGTTGATGCTTTCAGGAATGATTAAAATACACTCTTTACCTTTTGGGCTAAAAAACATGATGCCATCTGATTTAGTGAAACATTTAATCATTTCCACCTGCCCTATCATCTCTCCACCTAATGAAATGAAGTAACCAATCCATCCCCTACCCATCAAGACCTTTCCGTAAGTCTTATCATGAATTCCCCATATTCCAATGATCTATGACTGCACACAAACCACCCCAAACTTAGTGTCTTGAAACAATAAGACTTATTTATTTTTCTCATGAATCTGAATCATTTATTGCTTCAGAGAGATTGCTCATATCTGCTCCATGCAGGATTGCTGGGGGGCCTATTTGGGGGATGACAGTTGACTTTCCAGTGGCCCTTGAATGTGGTTGGGAACATGATGCTTGGTCTTGGCTGGAGCTCAGCCTGGGAATTGCCTCATAAGGGTGTGAGTTTTCTTGTGACATGGTAGCTGTTGTAGAAGCAAGTAGAGGCAGGAAGTGCAAGCTACCAGTCTCTTTAAGGAAGAGGGCTGGAAACTGGACAAGCTTCTCTTGCCTCATATTTCTATTGGTCATGCAGTCACAGAATCTATCCAGATTCAAGGGGAGGGGACATAGACTTCACCTTTTGATGGGAAGAGTATCAAAGAAAAAAAAATGTGTACATTTGCCTACCTTTTTGATTTCATCTTCTGCCACTATCATCCCTCATCATCTCTACTCCCAGACCTCTGATTCTAAACTCATAACAAGCCTGGATTCCAAGCACATTAAACAAGACTAATTTCATCAAGCAAGGTAAAACAAAACAAAAAATATAGCATTTATGTGGATAATTTTTTTAAAATTTACTTTATCAAATAACAGGAAGATATTTGTTTTCAGAACTTAAATTGGATTGTACAAGTCTTCCATTTTTTTGCCCTTGTAAATTGTCTTCTGGACTGCTGTTATCCAGCCCTGAACCCAGAATACCATTCACATGGTAAAAAACTAATCCTCTTTCATGAGGTAACTAAAGTATCCCTCTCCTCTTTGAGGTATTTCCTTCACCTCAGAAAATAATACATTTGGCACTCCTTACCCACAGGTTCCAAATCCATGTATTGAACCAACCACAAATTGTTATATTTGGGAAAAAATATTATGGTGTTAATGACCTGCACTATGTTGTTAGGCTCATAATGGTTGTGTCTGTGCTGAACATATACAAATTTTTTTCTAAAGATTTTATTTTTTTAGACATAGGGTAAGGGAGGGAGGAAGACAAGAAGAGAAACATCAATGTGCGGTTGCCTTTTACACACCCCACACTGGGGACCTGGCCTGCAACCCAGGCATGTGCCCTGTCTGGAAATTGAACTGGGGACCCTTTTGTTCACAGGCTGGCACTCAATCCACTGAACCACATCAGCCAAGGCAAGACTTTTTTTCTTATCATCAGTTCCTAAACAATATAGCAAAATGACTATTTATATAGCATTTACATTGCAAGAAGTGTAACTTTGATATTATAAGTAATTAAGAGAGAATTTAAAGTATACAGGAGGATGTGTCTAGGATATATGCAAATATTATGCCATTTTGTACATGGGACTTCAGCATCTGTGGATTTTGGTATCCTCAGTGGTCCTGGAAAGGATCTCTTTGCAGATAATGAGGGTCTGTTAGCCTACTATTAAAGTCATTTTTTCCCTTAGTATTTACCTACCATATTGTCTTTGAGTAAAATATTTCTGGGTCACTTTTAGCATAATGCTTAATGCATAGTGGGAATTTAGTAATTCTCTGTTGAATGCATTAACTCTGCAGAGTTGGAGAGTAATTTATTGAGAGATTAAATCTGTAGTAAACTTGGAATCTGGTACTGTCTCCACCACTTGTGAATGTGTCTGTGTCAGCTTTAGCTAGTCACCTAACCTCTTATAGCTCCTCTTATTCTGAGTTTCTTCATTTCTCAAAAGAAGAAACAGTGTCTGTCTACAACTCTACAGGAACATGTGATGGTAAGTAACAATTGCATGTGAAAGTGCTTTAAATATACAGCGTGCTGGCAAAATACAAAAATTAAAAATGAGACAAGTATTTATTAAATGCCTATGGGTTACATTTGGAAGAATTGAGCCAAAGAAATGAAGGTGATTGTAATATTCTACTTTGCCCAAGTAGTTATTGATTTAAGATCAATTCATATTCAAATTGCCATGATGTTGAGTGACTTCTTTTCCTCTTCCTTCCTCCAGCTTTTTTGAGATATAACTGACACATGATATTGTGTAGTTGTAAGATGTACAATGGTGATCTGTTGCTACACATGCATACTGAGAATGATTACCCCAATCAGGCTAGTTAACGTCTCCACCATTTCACATAATTACTGTTTTTTTATTGTGGTGACACCATTTAGAATCATCTCTCTAAGCAACTTTCAAGCACACAATACAGTATTGTTAACTATCGTCACCATGTTGTACATTAGATTACCAGATTACTTGTTTTATAAATGGAAGCTCATTTTCTTTGACCAACATTTCTCCATTTCCCACAATCCCTAGCCCTTGGCAATCAACATTATACTCTGTATTTCTATGAATTCAGCTTTTTTAGACTTCATATGTAAGTAAGAACATGCAGTTTTGTCTTTCTCTGTCTGACTCACAAAGTGGACACTTTTAAAGTTACCATCAGTAGAATGCTAATTCTGCTCTTGTAGAATGCTTCATCAGACAAAATCGGCATGTTGACCTGAGGACAAGCATCCTTCGAGGGGAAAATTTTTATGTTATTTCAATCCTTGTTTTATTTGGGTTATTTACTGAAATCTTTAATAAACCTCTTTAAAAAAAGAGAATGCCCTTGGATAACATTTATACCCTTAAAAAAAAAAAAAAAGAAGCAAACATTTGGGTAGGTGATTAAAATCCAGATCCTTACATTTGTCCTGTTGGGCAGTTATCATATGGCAGCAGAGAATTCTGTGCTATTGTAACCCACTTGTAGTGGGTTAACATTTATTAAATGCCAACATTTATGTAAAAAAAAAAATCGGTTCTGTCAGTTGTGAAGGATCCAGAGAAAGAAGTTTATTTTGTCATGTAGGTTGATTAGGAACACTTGAAAATATCTGTTCCTCCAGTGATCGTCCTTCTGGTGGTCGTGAACACATGGACCAGTTTTCTTAGTCTAAAACGATGTTGCTTTATTCGAAGGGAGGTGCCGATGTAGAGAGAGTAGCCTGACACAGACCAAAAGATGCTATTTTACTGCCAAGGCAGGCAAAATCCATGAAGAAAAATCTCTGAGCTCAAAGTGCACAAGAACAACATGAGGAAATAGACTTTAATTCTGTGAGAGAACATCTAAGTGAGGGAGTGTTTGTGTTGAGTACAGGGGAAGCTTCGAAAACAGGCAGTTGCGGAGAGCATTGTGCGTGTGCACGCAGCCTACAGCGTACAGGAGCAGATTAGAGGGCAGGCATGCGCACATCAGAAAAGGAAAAGTTGTGGACACTGCTAAGAAAAAAGGGGGAGAAGGTGATTCTGAAAGAAGATGCAATCAGGGCTGTGAAGTCCTAGTTATATAGCAAATGGGAATTGCATTAATACAAAAGGCATGAATAAATTCTCAGCAATGCACATGCAAAAAAGTCAAAGAATAAATATATAAACAATAAACACTATATAAACACTATAAACACTATATAAATATATAAACAATAAAGACTCTAGTTCCCTGACTTGGTCAAAAGACTCCCCCTTTATGAGGAGAAGATTGTTTAGAGTATCCCTTATATGCCTGGCAATTAATACATACCAAAGTTGTTTATTATGTTAAAGTCTGGTCTAAACACACAATATCATTGTGTTTGAGAATTTATTATTTTTCTCACATCGGGCATTTACTAATTCAGTAGATCCACATTAAACAATTCATGTTCTCAAAGAAATTTTAAATGCTTTAACAGCTTTCCATTATGTTTATGTGTATTCAAATCTCATTGGCTCAATAAACTGCCTGGTTATTACCAAGGTAGAGAAAGAGAGTGTCCGAAATGTTTGCATTCCTAGCTGATACAGAGAAGGAGTAAATAATAAATTGTCAACCTAAAAGGGCATTGTTTCTCTTATGTACTAACAGTTGTACATATTTCAGAAGAGAAAATACATTTAAAGTGATGATTCCTGGCAGTTCATAAGTCAACTTGCCCTTTCTCACTTTAATTCAGAGCTGTTTGATTCCGAATTCAGCAATGGTAGGGCAGGGACTCTCACTGCACATGTATTTTATTTCTTCCCATGTGGAAAGCGCCCTTAAATTGCATAGGTGACAGTCAAGAGGAGAAAATCAAGGGTGATGTGATTGATAGTGCTGAGAAATTGCCTACTCTTAATTTGCCTGTCATACCTAAACCTCTGGCTCAACTTGATCACTCAGTTGGCATGTGGAAGGAAAGAAACTAAAGACAGCACTGTTTAGGGTGATGCACAGCAGCTCACAAGCTCTGCCTGGGGCCCATCACCATTTTGTAGGACTGGTTCAATTTAGCCAGATCCTCCTAGAAGCAAATTTTGCGTCTTCCTGTGCTTTAGTTTCCTCAGCACCAAACTGTCCTGAGATACCTTTCAAGTGAAAGATGACCTGAATATAACTGCAGTTCTCAATGACCTTAAATAATTTCTCAAAAAGAGTTCCATGGAAAAATAGGAAAAGTAAGGTTCCCCAAAGCATATTCAACCCTTTTTTGAGATAAATAAGAAAAAAACTTTCAATTTTTCCCTTAAAATTTCATATGCATCGAGTTAGAGATTAAAAATTATTTTACATTTCTGAGTAGAATGTAAGATTTTCTGTTGATTTTATTTGCAGAAAGTGATGGTTAAATCAACTTCTGTATGCTTATGAAATGTCTTATAAAATAGAAAGGATGTTAAATTTTTTCTTAAAAGGAAAATATTACATTTGTTTTAAGTCCTCTTGAACCAGACTTCCTATTTTTGTTTGATACTACTTCTTGGAAGTTCTAGTTTATGAAAAAAAATGATTTCTTTGTATAAGAGAGACAACTTCAGTGAACTAAGATACATTATGGATTGAAAAAGTATTGATATGACCATTTTAACATACTAATTTGTGTTGCAAAGTACCTTATGGAAAAGTTTGCAGCCAATTCATATTTTCAACAGCAGTGTTTGAGTGCCCACTTCACTGGAAATTTACTTATATGGGACAGAGTTTAAAAATTGCTCCTAAAACAAGAAAAGAGACAGAAACATGAATACACATAGCATTTGGATGACTGCCAGATGGGAGGGAGTGTGGGGGAATGTGAAGGGATTAAGAAATACAAATAGGTAGTTACAGAATGGCCATGAGGATGTAAAGTACAGTACAGGAAATGGAGTAGCCAAGGAATTTATACACATGACCCATGGACATGAACAGTGGTGGAGGGATTGCCTGAGGGAGTGTGAGGTGCTGGGTGGAGGAGGGTTAAAGGGGGTTGAATCAGGACAACTGTAATAGCATAATCCATAAAATACAATGAAACATTGCTTAGACATTACTTTATATTTTATTAAATATATAATTTAATCAACATATACAAGATACCAATAAAGTATTTTTAAATAAAATATATATACAAAATCAAATAACATTGTCATTTTGGAATACATGCAAAACACAACCTCAGAAAGTCTAATAGTAATAAATTGTAAAATAACACAGTGATATGGATATGAAAGTATTTCAAACTGTACAGATGAGTTTGTTAAGAATTTTAGACTTATATGCAAATCTGTGTAAGACATAAAAGTATACTCCAGCAATTGGGAATTACAGTGTTGGGAAAGAAATGATGTATTAAAGAAGTAGAAAATAATATAAAGAAGAAGAAAATGAGCATCTAATTATGATTTTGAAATATTTGATGTAAATGATGAGGTGCATGGTGGAAGAAGAAAGGATATCTGAAATTGGGACTAAGCCAAATACTGAGAAATAGGGAAATAAAAGAAAAAATAATGACCATGCTTATTTCGCTGTGTACCATGCTGCCCCACATACCTTTGATAATTGCCTTAAACTCATCTTTGTCTGTGTAAACACACTTAAAGAGAATTCTCACAAGTCGAAGAGGTGACAGTAAGTGAAGTGGCAGACAGCCATAGAGAGGGAGTGGAGGGTTTTAGTTAGACAACCACTCTCTTGAGAAGTAGGTTTCATTATTTGAAACGAACTTGTCTATTTTTCCCCTTCAATATGTTGTTTTAAAAGATTTACAATTTAAGATATTGTTTCCCTTTTAATACTCTAGAACTTTGCTGACCCAGGGAAAATGCTCCAAGGATAATAAGTTAATCTTTTTTTTTAAAAAAAGATTTTATTTATTTATTTTTAGAGAGAAAGGAAGGGAGGGAGGAAGAGAGGGAGAAAGAGAGAGAGAGAAACATTAGTGTGTGGTTGCCCCTCATGTGTCCCCTACTGGGGACCTGCCCTGCAACCCAGGCGTGTGCCCTGACTGGGAATTGAAACAGTGACCTTTTGATTCTCAGGCCCATACTCAATCCACTGAGCTACACCAGCCAGGGCCCGAATAAGTTGATCTTTTATCATATAGTACTTCATATATATTTTGGGATCATGTTCCAAAATGTGCCTTAAAACACTTCATTAATAATGACTGATGTCTTTACATTCTAGGTAGGTCAATTATATTTGACATGATGGTTGAATATCATTAAAAGGTAGAAAACATTAATTTTTCAAATTTAAAAAACACTTTTTTTTTTCTTAAAAGGAGGACCCATTTGGGAGGGGAAATTTGAAATGCATGAAAATATGGCACATTTGATTTAAGAGGAAATGTCTATGTTTTATATTATGTGTCTTTTAGAACATAAGCTCTAGAGAGTAAAAGGCTCTCACTGCCTCAGCCCCGATCTCCCCAAAGCAGTGCCGAGAACACGTTTTACATGCAGGCAGTTTATTTGGGAATAGGATCTCACAGAACAGGAATGACTGACAAGGGTATACAGTGTGACCTCTTAAGACAACCAAAAAACGTGTTTTAGAATTTTCTGACTAAGAGGAAGGTGTATATCCATCAGCTTCTCTACCCACTGATCAAGCATAGCTCCACAAGCAATAACTAATTCATGTTTCTAGGTTACAGGTGCATGAGGGCTGAATGAGTTCCCAGGAGCATCCTTGCAGCATACCATTAGAGTAACCCTCCTATAGGAAGTGGTAGGTGGACATCGTGGGTCTGTGGGGAGGTGCTTATAGTTTGTACCAGTGTGAAACTGGTTGCAGCTGCCGCAGGCCTGGTTACCACAGCTGGAGTAAGGGCTGAGACCGGGAGGATTTGAAATAAGGCACAAGAGATGTACATGCAGTCCAATCCTTGCAACACGCAGATCTATGCATACTCTCTGTTAAGTCCACAGGAGTATATGAACAAGGTAATGTTCCCAGGGGTATGGCGTGTCCTGAGGTGACGATTAATATTTATTGTTTACCTCTTCAAACATCCATTCTAGATTTATTTCATCCTTAGTTAGAATCTCAACTTGTCTAGGTTGCTTGTCTAGTTAAATGATAAAATGATACTTCAGCCCTAAAGGGGCTGAATCTTTAATTGAATCATTTTATTGTACTATATTTGTTAATTGTTCACAGTTATTCCTAGGCACAGAAGCACCAAGACGTGCCCCCACAAATCACTTGTCTTTTTAAAAAGATTTTATTTATTTATTTTTAGAGAGAGGAGAAGAGAAGGCGAAAGAGAGGGAAAGAAACATTGATGTGTGGTTGCCTCTCACGTGCACCCCACTGGGGACCTGGTCCGAAACCCAGGCATGTGCCCTGACTGGGAATCAAACTAGCAACCCTTTGGTTCACAGACCATGCTCAATCCACTGAGCTACACCAGCCCAGGCAAATCACTTGTCTTTACACACAATCCTCACTGTGCCACTATGTAGAGGAAATCCTAGCTCTTCATGGAAGCCATGGTCAATATTCCCCTAACATAGTAACTCTCTCTCTGTCTCTTTTTTTTTATTGGTTTGTGCTTTGGCATGAGGATCCCAAAATAATAGTCCTTGCTTCAAGTTTCAGCTGACTGAATTCTCTGATGGAAGGACCTCTTATTTCCACCAGGAAATCAAATCTAATCTAATGTGGGAATTGGAAGGATAAATTCTGCAAATGTGTAAATGAAAGTATTGAAAATAAAGGCCAACCATATTTTAACACTTTGGTTTATGGACCCACATTATTCTAATTATTGGGACAAGGCATCAGCTTTTGGTTTTGGTTCAACACATTAATTTAGTATTGTCCATAAACTGGCAACTTAGCTGAGCATTTTATAGGACATAGCATGTTTCTATTAGATTGAGTGTTCGTGGTGGCAAGGTTTATAATAAAACTGAAGCATCCATCATCATGTACCTATTGTTCCAACTTTTTTCTGCCATAAATAAGTCCCTTACCCTCACATTCTATGGTGTAACAGAAAATGTGAATGAGTGATGGTGCTGGCAGAAGCATTTTGTGAAGGGAAGATGGAGCCATATTCCAGAGTACATATTATCCTCCAAGACATTGAAGGTCAGCTGTAGTCAAAGTGCTGAAAAGTAGATAGCCATTTTCCTGAGGGATGCAGCCATATAGAAGGCTCAGTGTGATTTTTGCTGCTGGTAAGTTGATCATTGAGCAGTGGCAGTAGTCTGATCAGCTTTGATGAGAGGGAACTCATGCTGTTGGGTTCATGCATAGCCTTCTTTTCTTCTCCATGGCTTGTTTAGTCAGTGGGTGGTCAAGAAGAAAGGTTGGCTGACATTCCTAGGAGATGTGATCCTGCCTGTTTGAATGCTCAAGTGTGTCCTCTGCAGAGAATACTTTCTCCCAAGTCTTATTGAAGACATGGGAATATGCACACAGAATTAATGACAAGTGTATTGCTCACAGGTCTGGATTAGGAGGTTTTCTCTTCATCATTGTCATTTAGAGCCATCCATGAATGGGAGTAGAGTGTAGCAACTGTCCATTTGAGGCCGGTATTAACACCAATCTATCTGGAAACCACATCCAAGCATTTTTTCTTCTTGGTCAGTTAATCCCAGGGCACTTTCCCCAAAAGGTCAAGTGTATATCGGGGTTAGGTAAAATGGGATCTGGACCTTTTCTTCTCATAATTTACTTGCATCTTCTGCTGCTCAGAAGTCATTCTGAATGGGTTATTTCTATCATGCAGCTGCCTGCTGTGTGATATGATGAGCAGCTCCAATCCACAGTCACTTAGCATCTCACGATCAGGTCTTAAGTCTTTACTAGGGCTCAATAGTGCAGCAGCAGCTGTTTCCCAAGGGCTGATACTTGTATGCCACAGAAAGTATGGTCTTGCTGCAAAATCTCAGCTTGTACAGTGGCTCTTCTAGTGTGACTTACCAGAGACCCTGAAAAGCCTTCCTCACCCCCCTCCCCCACCATGGATACTTCTACCATCATATCTGTTAGGTCATGTGACCTGAGTGTCAGGCCAGCTTGCAGCCAGGTTAGAGTTCCTGCAGGAACTACTATTGCTTTGGGAACTATTCAAAACTGTTAGTGTTGCAAATCATTTAATAAATAGGTTAGGACAGAATTTTCAAATTTCCTACAAATGTCAAAAAAGAACCATCACCTGATGTGCTTCTTTTTTGTCATAGAGGGTGGAAAATGTAGCAATTTGTCTTTATCTTAAACAGAATGTCACTGTTCTCCTGATCACTGGACACATACAAACTTCACCACACAGTAAACCCACAGTCGTCATGGCATTCATGGTTTACTTCTCCGGCAATTCTGTCTGAGCAGAGTACTTACTGTTCCTGAGTTCCATTAGCATTTTTGCACTTTCTAGTCAACCAGTAATGTTGTTCTGTAGAATGTTACCAAACCAATTCCTTGTGAAACAGGATAGATCCCTGAGGAAAGAGAATAGGATATGTGAGAAAAGGCAGTCAAGGTGCGCTGCTGCCTCTCCCATGTCTCCCCCATGTGAAACAGAATTGCTTTTCATCTTCTGTGCTGGTAGAGACTGGACTGTAACCAGTACACGAGTAGCCACATGTGCAGTACCAGAGGCTACGTTCACATGTGTCAGTAAAAAACTTCCTCCCACACAGAACCAACTGTGAACAAGGCTACCATTTGGTTAAGTTCATAGTAGCCCATCTTCATTTGCTATAACTCATTTCTTTTTTAGGGACAAACAGATGAACTTGAAAAGGATTTGATGGGAAGTGGTGATAGAATCTAAAATTTCTCCTGGATTACAATATTGTTTTTACTTTATAACCTTGGCAGAGTTTAGTGGCAGGTTAAAGTGCTTTCACTTACCCTTTCTACCATACGGCTCTCGCACCACAGGTCAAAGAATGAATGTGAGAGCGTGCCAGCTGCTTAATACATCCAGTCAGGTCCTCACTTAGAGACTGAGGAATTAACCATTGAATCATCAGTCAAAATTTTGGATCATTGTGGTTTGGTTTTGGGCCACAGTTTACTTTATGACCTGGTCTATATAAACCCTTTATAAATCAGAAGACCCATGATGGGATTTTAGGTGCTCTAGTATATGAGTCTCAAAAAACTTTTTTATTGAGTTTATCGGGGTGATAATTGGGTAGCAAAAGTATACATACAGGTTTGAAGTGTATAACTCAACAAACACCATCTGCATACTGCATATGGGCCCATCACCCAAAGTAAAGTTTCTGTCTGCATTTATCCCCCATTTGCTCTCTTACACCTCCCCCACCCCACTTTCACTCTGGCTTTCACCATATCACCACCGTATTATTTGTGTCTATGTGTGTGTGTTTGTGTATATATTTTATATGTATATAATTTACATATATACATTACATATACCCATTTTATATATCCTATATATATTTGCTTAATCCCTTCACCTGTCTTTACCCATCCCCCAACCCATCCCTCTCCTCTGACAGCTGTCAGTCTGTTCTATATATCAAAGCTTCTGTTTCTATTTTGTTTGTTAAATTATTTTGTTCCTTAGATTTCACATATACATGAGATCTTATGGTATTTGTCTTTCTCTGACTGACTTATTTCACTTAGCATAACATTCTCCAGGTCAACCTATGCTATCATAAATGGTAAGATTTTCTTTTTTATGGCTAACTAGTATTCCACTGTGTAATTGTACCATGACCTTTATATCCACTCATCTACTCATGGGCACTTGAGCTGTTTCCAGTTTCTGGCTATTGTAAATTGTGCTGCAATGAACATAGGCATGAATATATTCTTTCAAATCAGTGTTTTGGATTTCTTTGGATATATTCCCAGTAGTGGAATCTATAGGCAAATAGGCAGCTCCATTTTTAATTTTTTGGGGGAAATTCCATACTGTTTCCCACAGGGCTATACCAGTCTGCATTCCTACCAATGGCGCACTATGGTCCCATTTTCTCCACATCCTCTCCAATACTTGTTTGTTGATTTATTGATGATAGTCATTCTGGCAGGTGTGAGGCGATATCTCATTGTGGTTTTAATTTGCATCTCTCTGACGATTAATGACATTGAGCATGTTTTCATATGTCTATTGGCCATCTGTATGTCCTCTTTGGAAAAGAGTCTATTCAACTTCTTTGAACATTTTTAAAATTGGATTTTTAGTTTTTTTTTGTGTTGAGTTGTGTAAGTTCTTTACAAATTTTGGATATTAACCCCTTATGAGATGTACCAGTGAGCATGTTCTCCCATTTAGTGGGCTGCCTTTTCATTTTGTTGATTTTTGTTTGTTTTTGCTGTGGAAAAGTTTTTTTAGCTTGATGTAGTCCCAATTGTTTGTTCTTTCCTTTATTTCCCTTGCCTGAATAGATATATCAGAAAAAGTCCTTCTGTGAGTTATATCTGAGATTTTACTGCCTGTGCTTTCTTCTAAAATTTTTATGGTTTCATGACTTACATCTAACAATTTAATCAATATTGACTTTATCCTTGTGTATCATATAAGTTTGTGGTCTCATTTCTTTTTCTTTTTTTTTCTTTTTGCATATATGTGTCCAATTTTTCTAACAGCATTTATTGAAAAGACTGTCTTTACCCTATTTTATGTTCTGGCCTTCTTTGTCAAATATTAATTGACCATAAAGACATGGGTTTGTTTCTAGGCTATCTATTCTGTTCCATTGATCTTTATGCCTGTTCTTATGCCAGTACCATGCTGTTTTGATTACTATAGTCTTGTAGTAGAGTTTGATATTAGGTAATGTTATACCTCCAACTTTGTTCTTTTCGCTCAAGATTGCTTTGGTTATTCGGGGACTTTTGTGGTTCTCTATAAATTTTTGGAATATTTGTTCTAGATCAGTGAGATATGACATTGGTATTTTCATAAGAATTGTGTTGAATCTATATATTGTTTAGTGTGTATTGGACATTTTAATGGTGTTAATTCTTTTTATCCATGAACATGGTATGTGCTTCTACTTATTTGTTTCCTCCCCAATTTCTTTCTTAAGTATCACATAATTTTCCAAGCGCAGGTCTTTTACATCTTTGGTTAGATTTATTCCTAGGTACCTTACTTTATTTTTGTTTTTGTTTTTTTAAATAATGAATGGGATTGTTTTCTTAATTTCTCTTTCTTTTAGTTCATTATTGGTTTATGGAAATGCCACCAATTTCTGAATATAAATATTGTATCTTGTTACTTTACTGAATTCATTTCTTATTTCTAGTAGTTTTTTTAGTGGAGTCTTTAGGATTTTCTAATATACAGTTCCATGTCATCTGGTAATGACAATTTTACTTCTTCCTTTCCATTTTGGATGCCATTTATTTGTTCTTCTTCTCTGATTTGTATGACTAGAACTTCCAGTACTATGTTGAATAAGAGTGGTGAAAGTGGACATCCATTTCTTGTTCCTGATCTTAAGGGAAACACTTTTAGTTTTTGCCTATTGAATATGATGTTGGCTGGGATTTGTCATATTATTTTGAAGTATGATCTTTCTATTCCCAATTTGATGAGAGCTTTTATCATATATGGGCTAGATTTTATCAAATGTTTTTTCTGCATTTATTGATATGATCATACGATTTTATCCTTTATTTTGTTTTTGTGATGTATCATGTTTATTGATTTGCAAATATTGTACCAATCTTGCATCCCTAGAATAAATCCCACTTGATTGTGATGTATGGTTTTGATAATGTATTGCTTAATTCAGTTTGCTAGCATTTTATTGAGGATTTTAGCATTTATGTTCATCAGGGATATTGGTCTACAATTTTATTTCTTTGTAGTATCTTTATTTAGTTTTAAAATTAGGATAGTGCTTGTCTTACAAAATGAAGGAAATTTTCATTCCTCTTGAATTCTTTGGAATAGTTTGAGAAGGATAGTTGTTCTTCTTTGAATGTTTGATAAAATTCACTTGTGAGGCCATCCAGTCTAGGACTTTTATTTGCTTGGGGTTTTTTGATTACCACTTCAATTTCATTTAGTTGTATCTGGTTTATTCAGATATTCTGATTGTTCTTTATTTAGTTTTGATAGATTGTATGGTTCAAGAAATTTATTCATTTCACATAGTTGTCCAATTTGTTGGCATATAATTGTTCATAATTTTTTTTACAATCTTTTATATTTCTGTGATGTCATTTGTTACATCTCCTCTTTCATTTCTGTATATATTTCTTTGGATCCTCTCTCTGTCTCTCTCTTTTTTTTTTCTTGATGAGTCTGGTTAAAATTTTGTCACTTGCTTATCTTTCCAAATAACCAGCTTTGGTTTCATTGATTTTTTTGCATAATTTTCTTCATGTCTATGTCATTTATTTCTGTTCTAATATTTATTTTTTCTCCTACTTACTCTTGGCTTTGTTTGTTGTTCTTTTTGTAGTTCTTTTAGGTGTAGGGCTATGTAGTTTCCTGAGATTTTTCTCAATACTTGAGATAACCTCTAATGTTGCAAATTTCCTTTTCAGGACTGCTTTTGCAATGTCCTATGGATTTGGGGTTGTTGTGTGCTCATTTTCATTTGTCTCCAGGTAAGTTTTTATTTCTTTCTTGATCTTATTGTTAACCTACTCATTGTTTAATACCATGTTATTTGGCTTCCATGTGTTTGGGTGTTTTAAGGTTTTCTTTAGTTGAAAACAATTTCTAGTTTAATACCACTGTGTCAGAGAAGATGCTTGATATGGTTTTAAACTTCCTGAATTTATTAAGGCTTATCCTTTGTCTTATTATGTGGTCTGTTTGTGAGACTGTTCCATATACACTTGAAAAGAATCTATACTCTTCTGCTTTGGGATGAAATGTTCTATAAATAACTTACCTTGATCTAATCCAATATGTCATTTAAGGTTGCTGTTGCCTTGTTGATGTTTTGGGGGGGTCTGGAAGATCTATCCATTGATGTCTATGGGGTGTTAAAATCCTCAACTATGACTGTATTGCTGTCAATCTTTCCCTTAATGTCCACCAAGATTTTCTTTATATATTGAAATGCTCCTATATTGTATGCATATATGTCTACAAGAGTTACATCCTGTTTTTGGATAGAGCTCTTTAGTGTTATGTAGTGACATTCTTTGTCTCTGTTATAGCTTTTGTTATAAAGTCTATTTTGTCTGATATAAGTATTGTTAACTGAGGTGTTTTGTGTTTGTTTCCATTTTGCATGGATTTTCTTATCCTCTCACTTTCAGTCTGTATGTACCTTTTGTTCTGAAGTGAGTCTCTTGTAGACACCATATATATGGGACATATATTCTTATCCATTCAGCTACGCTATGTCTTTTGATTGGAGCATTTTATTTATCCACATTTAAAGTTATTATTGATAGGTACTTATTCTTTGCCATTTTGTTCTTTATATCTATATTCCTCTCTCTACTTCTTTTCTTTTTTTTCTTCTTAAAAATAGACCCTTTGGCATTTCTTGCAATACTGGTTTGGTGGTAATAAACTCCTTTCCCTCTTTTATGTGGAAAGTCCTTTATTTCACCTTCAGTTTTAAATGATAGCCTCGCTGGGTACAGTAGTCTTGGTGGTAGGTTTTTAATTTTGTTTTCTTTTTTAAATTATGATTTTACTTGTGCATTTATTTATTATTTATGAATTTATTGATTTTAGAGAAGAAGAGAGATTGAGAGAGAGAAACATCTGTTTGCTCTTCTACTTATTTGTGTAAGTTCAGCAGGGCTGGAACTTGAGAAAACAGATCAAGACACTCTTCCCTCTGGGATGGTGCTAGCTGAGCCCAGGGAGGGGATTTCTATGCCTCCCCTTAGCTGTGTAATTGTGCCTGTTCCAGCCCTAGATGAGAGCCTCTGATGGAGATACACTCTGAAGGTCCCAGTTCTGAGTGGTGTTTCCTTCTTTTTATGGACCTAAACTCAGCAGGATGGTGCCACTGGGACTTGGGAAGATAGAAAAAAAAAAATCTCTCTTTGGGCATAGTGCTGACTGAGCCTGCAGGTGGTGTGGAGAAAGACTGGTGCCCATTCCAAGACTCACAGTTTAATGTCTGTCTGAGCATCTGCCTGTAGTTTCTTCAGAAAAAGCACATCAAAAGTCTCTATTGGGTGCAGCCTACAGTCCTTTCTGTTGGACTCAGTCTTGGTAAAGTTGTATCACCAGTATTTGGGGGACCAAGTTAGTGAGTTCTCCAGGATGATGCTGTAAGTATAGGAGTGCCTGACCATGGGAAGATGGCACCTGAGGGGAGTGTGGAATTGACTCAGGACAGGAACTCAGCAGCCGACCCTCCACATCTCTCTTTGGGGCCATGCCACTCGGGTCTTTTCTTAATGACTCCTGTATGACTGAGTTACCTTCTCTCTAGCATCAGGTAAGTGCCTGAGAACAACTCATCTGTGTTGGCCCTTTAGGAGAACAACTAGAATTTTAGCAGACTCCTTCTTCTTCCCAGTGGACAGAGTGCCCCTGATTTTCACCACCAAATACTATACAGGCTCCTCTTCTCAGCCCTGGTGCTCTGTGTTGGGGTCCTGGCATGGTGTTGAGACCTCCATGCTCTTCAGGAGGTCTTTTGCAGTCAAGATATCCCTCCAGCTTCTCAGCTGCTGCACATGGATGCAGGGGCCAGCCCTCTCTGCATCTCTGCCTTTCTTACCAATCTCTGTGTGGCTTCTTCCATAAATCCTTAAATATGATACTTTTGTTGAGCTGTTCTTCAGTTGCTCATTCAGGATGATTGCTCTATAATTTAGCTGTAAATCCAGTTTGGCACTGGGAGGAGTGAGTGTAGATTCTACCTACTCTGCAACCATCTTGAAACTTAAAAACCTGAGTATTATCCTTTCCTCTATGTAGACTCATAGGTCTTTTTAGGAAATTAAAAGAATGTTCATCATATACCCCTGAATTGTTTTCCTTCAAAATCCTAACCTTCAACCTCCAATATCTCTTAATATAACTGTATTTGGAGATAAGGTATTTAAAAAATAAATGCTAGGTTTTTAAAAAAGATTTTATTTATTTATTTTAGAAGGGAAGGGAGAAAGAGAGGGAAACATCAATGTGTGGTTGCCTCTCATGTGCCCCCTCCTGGGGACCTGACCTGGACTGCAATCCAGGCATATGCCCTGATTGGGAGTAGAACCAGCAAACTTTTGGTTTGTAGGTCATCGCTCATTCCACTGAACCACACTATCCAGGTGGAAATAAGGTCTTAAAAGAGGTAACTGAATTAAAATGAGCTTATAAGGTGGACATTAATCTAATATGACTGGTGCTCTTATAAGAAGAGGAGAGTTGGACTCAGGCAGGTGCAAAAGAAAGATCAGTGAAGACACAGGAAGCAGATGGACATCTATAAGCCAGGGAGAGAGGCTTCAGGAGAAACCAACCTTGCTGACACCTTGATCTCAGATATTGTAACTGGAAAAGACACGGGTGTTCATGCTTTTCCTAGTAGGGTTTTAACTCTAACCTAGCAGATCTACCAAGGCTATGTATTCAGTCCTTTTTAAGCTTTACCCCTCCTCCGCCACCCCCAGAATAAAACCTTGGGTTTGATGCTCAGCAGGGTGTATCCTGTGGCTATAGAAAGTGTGGATATCCTTAAACACTCTTCTAGACTTCTTTCTTTTCAAGAATGCTTTCAGTTGATGGTAATTTAGCATGTTGTTTCTTTTTTCATGGCTTCCAAAGCAATCAATTAAAGGCACCTAAATTCACTCCATAAAATTATATCTTGTAAAATGATATTCTGGTAGCTACAGATACATACCAATACTTTAACCTGCCATCTGTACCTCCTTCTAATCTACCAAATGTGAGATTCTTACTAATTGTGGTGCTCTTATATTCTAGCTTTTATGGCAGCAATGATTAGCTGTCTGACTGAAGCTTGATTGCCTTCCAAAACCAATTCTGAAGATTTGTTATGTAGAGTCAATTTGAGTAACAACTGCCTTAGCATGGGTACCCAGGAAAGCAGAGCCAAGACAAAAGATTACATTCAGAAAGTCAGAGTGAGGGATGGGAGAGTGAAAGAGGGAAGGAGGAAAAGCTAAAGCAGAGGTGCGTTATTAAGTTTGCAGTCACTATGAGAAACTGCATGTTGATTCTGCTGCACTTTATGAAGTGTTTTATGAAGTGTGTATTAGAATGATCTGCCTGGAGGATTTATTTTTGACATTCATCTCCTGTGGGTTAAGGGTGGCTCCTTGGCCCACTCCTCCAGACTGCTCATGCTTAAATGCTTGTCAGGCACCTTCAGGCATCCCACGCTGTGGCATTAGAAAAAATCAGAAGACAAAAGATGTGAAGCAGTTACCTGAATTTTAGGTATGTAAAACATCAAAGTTAGTGAGGATGGGTCATTGACACAGCAGCTGAAGTAATAGATATGGTCAAGAGCATTTAAAATTGGGACAAAAGAAGTCTGTATTTGACTTGTAGACTAATGACAAACTGACTTTAATGGTAAATGTTACACATTCAAATGTTTTCTATTTTGCAACTACTATGTTTCTGAGACAGTCTCATATAACTGAACTTCTGAGTATAGTATAGTCATTTTATATTTTGATTGTAAATAATAGAAAGAATTGATAAAAATAAAGAGTTCTGCAGCTTTTCTGTGTGTAAATTGTGTTAATGGGTTCCCATTTTTTGGCTACATCTCATCATAGATTTTATTTATCCTTCCAATCTTTGCATTGGCATCTGTCTTCAACTATATTTATCAGTGATTTGTATCTAATGTCTATTACACAACAGAGCGGTGATACTGCCTATAAAGTATGTTGCATTATATTACTCATAAATATTTGCTTGAGTTGGATCAAAGCTCATCAGTGATTACAGGCTTACCTTGTTTTATTGCACTTTGCATTATTGAGCTTCACAGATGGTGCATTTTTTACAAATTGAAGGTTTGTAGTGAGCAAGTCTATTGGTGCCATTTTCCTAACAGCATTTGCTCTGTGATGCATTTTGGTAAATCTCACAATACTTCAAGATTTTTCATTATTGTATTTGCTATGGTGATTGCTCATCCATGGTCTTTCATGTTAGTATTTTAATTGTTTGGGGGCTTCACAAATTGTGCCCATATAACACAGCAAAGATAATTGATAAATGTGTGTTCTGACTGCTCCAGCAACCAGCTGTACCCCATCTCTCTCCCTCTCCTTGGGCTTCCCTATGTGCTGAGACACAACAATATTGAAATTAGGCCAATTAATAACCCTACAATGGCCTCTAAGTATTCAAGAGAAAGGAAGAGTCACATGTCTCTCATTTTAAATCAAAAGCTGTAATGATTAAGTTTAGTGAGGAAGGCATGCCAAAAGCCCATGTAGACAGAAAGCAGGCCTCTTGCAAAAAACTGGAAGGCAAGTTTTAAATGCAAAGGAAAATCTGAGATAAATTAAAAGTGCAACTCCAGTCAGCATACAAATGATATGAAAATGCAACAGACTTATTGTTGACATGGAGAAAATTTTAGTGGTCTGGATAGGAACAAATTATCTATAATATTTCCTTAAACCAAAGCCTAATCCAGAGCAAGGCCCTAACTCTCTTCAGTTTTTTGAAGGCTGAGAAAGGTGAAGAATCTGCAGAAGAAAAGTTTGGAGCTTATAAAGGTTGGTTCATGAGATTTAAGGAAAGGAGTCATCTTCGTAACATAAAAATGCAAGGTGAGCAGCAAGTGCTGATGATCTAGCTAGAAGACAGAAGCTGCAGCAAGTTATTTGGATGATCTAGCTAAGATAATTAATGAAGGTGGCTATGTTAAATAACAGATTTTAAATGTAGACAAAACATCCTCATGTTGGAGGAAGATCCCATCTAAGACTTTCATACTAAAGAGGAGAAGTCAATGCCTGGTTTCTAACCTCCAGAGGACAGGCTGACTTGTTAGAGCTGATTGTAGTTGGTGACATTAAGTTGAAGCCAATGTTCATCTACCATTTTGAAAATGGTAGGGCCCTTAAGAGTTATGCTAAATATACTCTTTCTGTGTTGTATAAGTGGGACAACAAAGCCTGGATGACAGCGCATCTGTCTACAACATGGTTTTCCAAATAGTTAAGGCCAGAGTTGAGACATATTGCTTACAAATAAAGATCCCTGTCTAAATATTACTTCCGATTGACAATGCACATGGGCACTTAGGAGCTCTGCTGGGAGGTACAAAGAGATTCATGTTGTTTCCGTGCCCGCTAACATGACATACATACTGCAGCCCATGGATTAAAGAGTAATTTTGACTTTCAGGTCTTATTATTTAAGAAATACATTTTGTAAGGCTATAGCTGCCACACATGGCAATTATTTTGATGGATCTGAACAAAGTTAATTGAAAACCTTCTGCAAAAAATTGAGTATTTTAGCTGTCCCAAGAACATTTGTGATTTATGGAAAGAGTCAAAATATCAACATTAAAAGTTTGAAGGAAGTTGATTCCAACCCTCTTGGATGACATGAGGGTTCAAGACTTCAGTGGAAGAAGTAACTGCTGCTGTGGTGGAAATAGCAAGAGAACTAGAATTAGAAGTGGAGCCTGAAGATGTGACAAGATTTCTGCAATCTCATAAGACTTTTAACAAATTAGTTGTTTCTTATGGATGTGCAAATAATTTTTTTGCAACGAAATTTACTCCTGATGAAGCTGGTGTTCAGATAGTTGAAACGACAATAAAGTATTTAGAATATTATATGGATTTAGTTGATAAAGCAGCAGTAGGGTTTGAAAGGATGGACTCCAATTTTGAAAAAAGTTGTATTGTGGGTAAAATGCTATCAAATAGCATTGCATGCTACAGAGAAATCATTAGGAAAAGGGTCAATCAATACAGCACACTTCACTGCTGTCTTATTTTTATAAATTTCCAACATACTCTGCATTCGAGCAACCATCCCTCTGACCATTCATTAGTCTTCAACTTTTAGGCAAGACCTTCCACTAGCAGAAAGATTATGACTTGCCTAAGGTTCAGATGATGGTTAGCAATTATTAACAAAATGTATTTTTAACTAAATATATACACATTTAGATGTAAAGCTATTGCATACTTAATAGACTAGAGTATAGCATAATCATAACTTTTATATGCATTTGGACACCAAAAGCTTTTTGTGACTCACTTTATTGTGATGCTTGAATGAGTGACACTAAGACCATGAAATAGAGTGAATTCACAGAGGTGAAACTGAAATCTACTGCTGTAGCCACATCAGTGGGTGGTGGTCATATGTCCCAAAGTAGCTGAATATCTTGCAGTGCTGACTTACTGGCCACACTATCCTACTAGTCATGCTTTGTATTTTTTTGCATGTTAGGAGTGACCTTAGCTTCTATTTTTTGAGCATGGTTCTTCACATTTTTTATGATACACCCTCCCCATCACCCTTTTTCAAATAAATTCTTTGAAACTATAGTTGATTTATATGAATTGTAATTCTAGGTTTGTAACTGTTTCAGGCAAAAATATTAAAATGCTTTGCAGTTTTAAAAAGAGAAAGAAATTTTTCCCATACTCAAGTCTTTTTTAAAAAAATAATAAACCTACAATATGCTTCAAAGTTAATAATTCTTGGGGCACTTATTATTGTCTCTTACTTTTCTCAATAAAGTTCAATAAATTCAATAAAACAACTTATTTGATTTTGCATCAATATTATCCCTAACCCTTCAATAGAAAAAAGTCAACATCAAATTCCAATTGGAGTAATGCTTTGAGTTTAAAAGAGGTGGATCTGACAACCATATTGTACTCTTTAATATTCTTTCCTACTCCAGTGATTTATCTTACTCTTTGGGTCCCTTCCTTCTGCACTCAAAAGACCATTCCTCTGTTGTCGTGCACTATCAGTGTGACAGGTTTTATGTCACATTCATAGAAGCCACCATTTTCCTCCTCATTCTATTGAGCCAAATGTGTTAATTGCAGTTTGATATGTCTTAGGGGCACAGTGATTAATTGAAAAAGTTTTATATTTACACATCACATTTTCCAAAATATTTTCACATTTGAGAAATGTTTGGAGACAAAGTCAATAGGAGATGAATATTTGCATTATTACAACTCAAACAAACCTCAACTTGATTTTTTTTTAGTGTGTTTAACCTCCCTTAAGCTCTGTTTACATAATTCCATATAAACAATTTGTCCTCTGGGGGAGATCAGTAAAAAAAGACAATTCCTAGCAAAATTACTGCCTGATTAATTAATTTTTTTTCACTAGTTGGTTATACTTTTATATAGAAATAGCCTTAGGGCTGAGAGTTAGTTTATTTCTCTCTCCTGTCAAGTGGAAGTCATAGTGAGCTAATTATTTACTGTGCTCTTTATCCTTTTACTGAAATGGGTTACACTTGAAAAATAAAAGGGAATTACATAGCTATCAAAGAGACCTACCTAAATCATGCAAATTTGGGACACTAGGGCCAAAAAATATATACTTTTTGTCCTCATCTGTACAGTTCTTTCTGACAGTAGACATATAGCCTTAGTTGCTTATCAAGGGAAAAATATCACATTTCATGTGGTCTTAATACTAAGCATGATTAAAATCAACTTAACATTATTGCTCTCTCCTTGTACAAATAGGAAAACCTGTCACTCTTGGGTGTTGGGCCAGCACCTCAACGATTATTCATTACTACTCTCAAAGGTATCTCAAAGCACAATATCTTTGTAATGCTATCCATTGCTCCTTTGTAACAAGCTTTTATACTTTTAATGCAACTATATTATTTTATCTCAATATAACCTTTCTTCCAGTTGTTAGGGAATAACAGGAGGATGATATCTTTCAGGAATTTTAAATAATATAATTTTGATTGTTAACTACATTGTCTCCATGTATTTGCCTCTCCCAGAAGAAAATGCATGGATCAATCTGCTTTAATATTACTATAAAATAAGAACATAACAATAATCTATGTACATTAAAGGGCCATATTTTGCATTTGTGGAAATGTTTACCTTTTCAGAATAATAAGGTTGACAGGACTTAAGAGATCGAACAAATTTAATGCCCACATTTTTCAGAAGAAAAAAAAATTAGTGAGCATGTAATGTCAAGCCAAAAGGCATGCAATTTATGGTGGAAGTAATACTAGTGAATAAGTCTTCTAATTCCTTATTCTGTGCCTTATCTGTGATATAAGATTTCACAGAGGAATCCTTTTAGGCAGTACATTTACTTAATGTATGTCAATATCAATGTATTTGCAAACATTGCATTTGATAATATTTTTCTGACTCTTATCAGGTTAATATCAATAGTTTCATAGAAAGAGGGCTTTGGGAGTTAGTCTTGTCCTGGCTGTTACTGGTTATAAGACATAAGGTAGTAAGTCACTTTGGCTTCACCTTTCTCAATGAACAATCAGGTGATGTGGCCTCTAAGACCTCTTACAGTTCTTATTCTACAATAGAAATTTATATCATCTACCATGCCATTTTGCATCTATGTGGGAGATATATTATCATGGATAGGTTGAAAAGGCATGATTTTTGTGAATGGTTTGGTTACCTACCATCCTTTATGACAGAGCCAGAATCAACCCTTCTGGGATCAGTTCCCACATGTTACCTCTCACCAGCTTATGACCAAGTCTTCGCCCCATGATACACCCAGCCCGGCCCAGATGGGGAGGGGTATCCAGCCCTCCCAGGGAGCAGACCCCACTGAGGTGCCAAGATGTTACTATGAGAGACCAAAAATACTTATTTGCTTTGAACACTTCCTGAAGATTGGGCCAATATATACTTTAAAAATATATATAGCTATATTTTAAATATATAAATGGGCAATTATGAATAAGAAAAAATTTATTTTAAGACACTAGTAAATTCAGAGAAAGTTTTTGTCCTTTTTCTCAAATATTAAAATGATCTAATATACTGCATAAATACTGTCATATGGGAAGTTGACAATTTCTTGGATCTTACCAGTGTCCTCATTTAGGAATAAGTCCGGAGCCTGGACTTTAATTTCTTCCCATTGACATTACCTTCTGGTAAGAAATCAAGAGTGTAGTGCAGCAGTCTCAGGATGGGATGATCAGATAAACCGGGGCAAGCTGAGATATTTATTGTTGGTAGTGGTTTCATGAATAATATCTCCATGAAGATATTTTTAATTTTCTTACAGACTTAAAGTCTTTAGCAAGTCACAGTAGGGAGATTGAGGTGTTATGGCAGCTTCTAAAGAACGCATTTGAGGGCAACTGGATTTTTCCTGCCTCTCTAATCATGCTTGCTCTGCTTTGGGCCTTCCCCGTGATGCATACTCATTTCAGTCCTTAAGCACCTTTGATTGTTAGGAATCTTCATGCTTGAAAAGCCAGCTCTGCTACTCCTCCACAGAGTGAGGGAAATGACATATTTTGCAAATTTCAGGGACTTTGCAAGAAACAATGAAAAGGAGGTGGTGCTGCTTTAGAAGACGGGGTATACGTGGAACAAAGGGCTAATTTAAATTTCTGTTGAAAATATAAAGTAAAAATAGTAATGATGACCTATAGAAAAGCAGAAAACACAGCAAAGACAAATTATTCGTTTTGAATCAGCAGCTTCTTTTAAAACATCCTCTGGTTGTTCAAAGGGTTTTGTTTTACAAATTGGCATTCAGGAGGCACCGTCTGACAACTGGTTCATTGTGTCTCTTCTACCAATTGTCAGCAATAGTCTTTGGTTCCACGGAGGAGAGGAACTTCAATATCCTGAGATGGTTTCTTTGAGGACAAATGATTCAACTTTTTCTCTGTGTTTGACTAAAAAGAATTTAAAGCACATGTTAGCACTCAGTAGCTTCTCTATTATATCTGCAGCTGCTTTCCATTTCCCCTCTCCCAGGAAGGGGAGTTTCCTTGTGAGTAGCTGCCAGTCTTTTGTCTGTTTGGTACCTCATCTCATAAAAAAAAAGATAGTCCATCTTAACAGAGGTTGCATTATTGTTAAAAAGAAACTGCTTTTATTGGAGACTTGTAAGGAATGTACAACTGGTATATATATAGGGCTGTCACTGAAATATAATAATCCCTCCTGAGCTTTTCATACGTGTGGCTTTGAATAGGTACCAAGCTCTCTGACAAGATTGGCTTCAGTTACTTCTTGTCAAATCTTAACCCCAGCCCACACTCACTTTTGAATAGTTTTAGAGCTCTTGAATTAGGAAAAAATACTCCTTGCCAATAAGAAAAATAGGGAGTGATCCTTCCCCAGAGAGTTAGAAATGTCAAAAGACATATATTAAGTCTAGTGGTTAAACTTGAGAGTTTTTTAATAAACAGAAGCTTTAAAATCATATTTAAAAAGTAGTGCTGTAATAAGTGTTGACTGTAGTCCATAGTGCCCTATCTCTATTAATAATGCAACATCCTAGATTTTTCTATTTATGGACTCACATGAACAAACAATATCTCAGGTCTATATGGGACTTAAATGTAAACATATTGTTTTATAGGCACTTTCAAACAGAACATGCCATCATCATTATATTCTGAAAATATAGATATTTAAATTCTGTTTTCTGATGATAAATTTGTTGTTTGGGAAGGTTATATCACTTACATAAAATCACTGCGGTAGAGACTGGTAGTTTTATGACAATATATGTCTATGGATTTTTGGTTAGGGATATAACCATTGATAAAGGCTATATTTCCCAGACTGCTTTATAACTATGACTAAATTCTGGCTGATGCGATGTAAGTCTACATGTTATGTGCAGGGACATGAGCATGTTTTCTCTCTTTTCTTTGTTTTGCTAGTTTGAAAGGGGGTCTGCTGCTGAGAGCGTGAGCGGTCATTGTAGACACTGATGATGACATGAAAGAAGAATAAGGTAAGGGAAACTTGCCCTTAATTCACTTACTTTTATATGAGAGGAAAACATTGTGTCTATGCCAGATTGTTATTTTTTTTAAATCTTTATTGTATTTTTCCATTACTATTTAGTCCTCTTATATGCCCCGCCCTCCAGCAATCACCACACTGTTGTCCCTGTCCATAGGTCCTCTATCCTTTTTGCTCAAGCCTTCTACCACCTAACCTCCCCCACCCTTAGCTCTCATCCTGCTCTCCGTCTATGAGTCTGTCTCTGTCTTGCTTGTTACTTCAGTTTATCCATTGAATTCCACATATGAGAGAAATCATGTTATTTGTCTTTCTCTGACTGGCTTATTTCACTTAGCAAAATGTTCTCCAGGTTCATCCATACTCTTGTAAAGGGTAGAATTTTCTTCTTTTTCACAGCCACGTAGTGCTCCATTGTGTAAATATCCCATAGTTGGGTGAAGATTATTTCAATTATACCTTTACTAGACAAGGTATAATTGAAAGTAGAATAAGTGGGATTTAATCCTATATTGTGTAACCCTAACCTGTGTTCTTCATGTTAAAAACTGTACCACTTCAGTACACCTGCCATACATCAGTATTGTACTTCTTTGGTCTTCATCTTGGGTTTAGACTGTTTAAGATTCTCCAACACTATTGAGAAATCATTGTTTTATTACAGATTATGATCTACTAAACTATATTATGATATGAAGTATTTGAAGTGTTAGGGATTTTAAACTACTTTTCAAGCCATAATTTTTATGTAAGTAATATTATAACAGTTTATAGAGCTGTAAATGAAGATATTAAAATCTTTTGCAAAAGTCATTGGACTTTGTAAAAAAAAAATAGGGAGTTGGGATAAATGGACAAGTTAGACTTGATTTTCTCTTCTATCAACAATCTGCCTTACTCACTTCCTTCCAATGGATTCTTTTAGTAAAACTCCTATTTCCTTCAAACAGCTGGTAGTAGCCTTATCTCCTAATGATATACACCACATTAAAAAATGCTACTAATCTAAAATTTCTACTCTGTGAAGATAAGCATATGGTTTAGAAGATGAAAATGCTGATATATGATTATACTCCTGCTTACTTGTATAATGCATGATCATTAAGCCATCCATCATTCTTTCCGTGGACTTAATTTTTGGGGCTGGGGGAAGGGTAGATGAAGTAAACAGAGAATCAATTAACTTTCACATGGCAGACAGCAGTTTTTGTCCCCTGATATTCTACTTGTTCCTTATTTTAAAGGTGATTATAATGCAGTTCAGCTGACTTGTCAGGTGGTTCCAGAGTCATGGCTTATTTATGGACTTTAAAAAACTCTTCAAGTTTTGAGGTCTTTCTCCTACTTCATGTTGTTTCTTTTATTATTCATATAACCTTTTGGGAAGGAAGAGGAGCTGATCTAAAACCCCAAGCATGCCCCTGATTAACTGGGTAATGATAAGGCAGTTATTGAACTCCTCTTTCTAGTTACCAAGGGAATTCAGTAATCGTCTCTATATTCAGGGGTGAGCATAATGTTTGAGATGGTGCACGTAAATACTTTGCACAGAGCCTGGCACATTGTAGGTGCTCAGTAATTTATCTGTTCATAAACTTGTTTAATAATCAATGGGAAATATAAAAACAGTAGACACAAAGAGCACTTGGTAGGCTTATTTTCCAAACCCAAAGAATGACTTCTGATTTTTCAATTGGGGGGAAAGACATATGGAGAAGAAAATGTTTAAATTCAGGTAAGTGAATGAGCAATCAGTCTGTTTCCCAGAAGCATACACTTAACCACAATTTCATTCATTGAACAGAAAAAGCACACGATTTTGGTCTGCCATAAATAAGCCATAGTGAGCCTAGAGAATTTTCAAAAGTAATATGGTTTACATTTATCTTCAAATAAATGTATACATTAATGTCTAGTGCAATTAAAATCTGTGAAACAACTTTGAATCTCCTGTATTTTTTGTGTAGTTGTTGAATACCTGAAGGACTAGATGTTTACAGTATGGTTAGAAACCATGATTTTCTTCCTAAATGTGAAATGTATACTTTGGTTTCTCTTCAGATCACACAAATCTTTCACCTTTTACTAAATGGGAAATGTGAGCAATTCAAGGTTTGTTAAAAAAGAAAAGGAAAGAAAGAAAAAGGAAAGAAAAAAAAGCACTGAAAACTAACCCATGACTAGTTTAAGCTGACAAACGAAACTCATTATTAACATCAGCAGGGAAATTTCTGACGTTCTGCTGATGGAATTGCTGAATTCAGTTTTACTTCTCACTTAACAATAACAGTCGGTCTAGTAATATTTATTGAGGGATTACAGGATTCAGGCTCTTCAAAAAAGCAATTATTTTACAATGGTGAGGAGAATTGAACATGATTTTCCTATTTTTGTAGCTTTTAGCTTAGAGAGGAAGATATTGATTAATAAAATTATAAAACCGAGGAGAGGTTTCTGGTGCTATGAAATATTATACATAAAGAACTTGACCTGAAAAGGAAGATCAGGGAAGGGACGGTTATGCTGAGATCTGAAGTAGGGGTTAACCTGATGAAGCAAAACAACCTTTTGCAAAAATAGCATGGCTCGAGGTAGAAGCATGACCAGTGTGGCTGAAGCAGAGAAGAGGAGTGCGGCTGGAAAGTCTCGAGGTGCAAACTGTGATCCTCACTCAAAACTCTGGCAAGGATTGTGTTTATAGCTAAGTGTCTCTGCCAGCACTCATGTCTGGGAGGAATCTGCCTACCCCAGCTCTCACCCTGCTGCCAGACAGTTCAGTTCCTTCCTTCCCATATGCGCCTGGTGCCTTTCAAGCTGCTGCCTAGTGCTGGAATTTAGAGCGAGTGAATCAGAGTAAATCCAAGCGTGGGCACTTTAAGAGGAACTCCTGGGACTTGAACAGCTCTTTGTCACACTCAGCCTCAATTCCTGCTTGTTTTAAAAGCTAGAAGTTATGGAAACTTTTCTTTCCAGCACTAGAACCCTGGGGTGAGCACCTGGTATGGGGCTGGAACCCCTCAGTCCTCAGCCAAGATATCCCTGCTAACTTTATCTACCACTCCATCTACCAGTCTCGATGTGGTTTCTTTTTATATCCTTAGTTGTAGGACCTCTGTTCAACTAGATTTCAGGTGGTTTTGAATGATGGTTGTTTTGTGGTTTAGTTCTATTTTTGATGCCTGTTTTCTTTTATTGACCATCTTCCACAACTAACTAGAATGGGCACTCTCTGAGTGCATTAATTTCCATTTTGTGTTTGTTTTCCATGGCTGTGATAGTGCCTAGCACATAACATGACTGGCACTAGTTAGGGACTAAATGAATGATGACTAAATGAATGAGTGATTGAGTAAAGGAGTCACAAAGCTAGAATGGTGTTAACTTCAGTAGTCACTTTGGAGAAACTTGATTCATGCATTAACATTTTTTTTATTTGCTATCTTTACTTACACAATTTTTCACACTATGAAAATAACTCAATTATTTTTTATTAATTTTATGAACCCAAAATATCTAAGGAAAATAAAATTTTCTGTGGTAGAGAATATTTCATCAAATTATGAGTGCTTATCTTGCATAAAAGCTATACTTATATTCCAGCACTGATTTTAATCATTTCATCCATATTAAAAGCTCTTTAAAATAATAAAATTATACTTTTACAGTATTATTTCAATAGTAAAACTACTATTTATAGTTTTCTTACATAATGCAAAAATCATAAGGCTAAAAGCAAAGCTCTAAATTTAATGACCTCCTATAGGCTTATTTTTAATACAGTAAACATTGTTGAAATGATAGTTTCAATCACTAGTGTAATTTTGAAACATAAGCCATAGGAGCTAGTTATTTAACAGAACCTACTTTTATATTATATTGTGCCAAGCAATGTTCTTTAATGTATGTTATCAGAATGTCAATTAATACCCAGGCCCCTGTAGTTAAGACCCCAGATTAATATTTCCACCCCACATTAATTGATTCTGAAAATGCCTGTGGAGGTCATTGAAAACTTGTTTTAGGTGCAAATGTACTGATTTAGTTATAGAGCCAGCAGGGTCAAATCTGAATGTAGCTTAAACAAGCCGTGGTTGAGCAAATTGTCTGAACATAATCATCAAGAATGTTTCAAAAATGATAATTAGGATGAAAACAAATGATATCCCCAAGGGAGTGAATTATTAGGTAGTATAGAATAAAATTGAAATTTTAAGAATCTAAGGACAGACGTATTTAAAACAACCATGCAGAAAAAAATTAAGATTTTTTTGATGACCATATACTTCTAAATTCCACTAAATTTATGTAAATGAAAAAGATCTATTACACATCTATGAATAACATATTTTTCAACATAAAGATTTTTTTTCACTTGTGGTAAGAAGAGTGACGAATGCGCTGTTACAGAGTTTCTCACACGGAGTGGGCAGTGTTGCTGCGGCACAGATCAAGGACTTGCCTGGCCTCCTGCTGATATGAGGGTCTAGCATATAACTTTCAGGAACAGCAGCTAAAATTTCTGTTATTACCATGGCAATTCACACTAATCATAATAATAATGTTAACAATAATCCCATAATAAAAATGACCATTTTATGTTAGTAAGTACTTACTATGTGTTGGACATTGTTTTGACCAATTTAAATACATACCTTTCACACTAATGTTGGAAGTGAAATTGTTGTATTCATTTGAAATATGGGAAAGTGAGTAAAATTAATAATAACAGCAAATAATAGAGCAAAAATAACAAATGGTACAGTGTGTATTAAAACTAGAGTTTGTTTTGTTCTAGAGTTCCTAATTTTAACTACAACATTATAGTATGTATAGTTACAGGGAGGACTGACGCTTTATTGGCATTAGTATTTTGTAGCGTATCCAAAATTCTCTTGGTCACATACCTCACATTCCCAGAGAGATGAGTTGGGTCTGCTGTGGCCCATAGTTACTTAAAGGGATGATTCTAACCATTGACGCTTTTTGCATCATTCTGTATTTCTTAAACTTGATTTAGGGACTATGCAATACCCTGTGGTAAAGAATCAAGCTGCTGACAGTGTCCTTTAAAAGGGTCCTTATAAGGCTTTTAAAATTT
Source organism: Anoura caudifer (assembly GCA_004027475.1). NCBI lineage: Eukaryota > Metazoa > Chordata > Mammalia > Chiroptera > Phyllostomidae > Anoura > Anoura caudifer. Next base: position 81,420 of record PVKU01007308.1, read on the forward strand.
TTTTCCATTACAGTTGACATTCAATAATGTATTAGTTTCAGGTGTACAGCATAGCTTATACAGCTCGTATCTCATAGTCTAGGATACGATCCCATCAGCCTGCTATCATGCTTAAAATGCTTATATAACTTCTTCTTGGATGTTAGTGTTTCTAAATATCTTGAACTAATCGTATAACTATTGTGAATTTTGTTTTCTACTCTGTGAAATGAGTGTAATGTGACATACTTCCCTTTGCTGTGTGGAGAAGTATATTTCAAGATCACGGTGCAATTTTGGAGAGACCTGGGTGCCTCAGTTACTAAGGGGGTGGGAACCACTTAATAAAAATAACTCTACTAAAAATCAAGTGTTATTTATAGAGGGTGACATTCATATTGAGCCAGGAACCATACTAGGTGATACAAATGGTGGAAAAAATAGATTTTTTTGTATGTTTGTGAACAAACAAGTAGAAATGTCACATTATATCTATACCAGGGGTTGAGGAGGCATGATGGTGGGCTGGAGGCCTAATTTGGTGCCCACAGTTGGGAAAGACGTGTCTGGGAAGGGTTACGTTTATGATGAGACCCAGCTGATGAGAAGGAGGCAGTTGGATGAAGAGTATTTAAGGCAAAAGGAGCAATTTTTGCCAAAGTGGTCATATGAAGACTTTGTCAAGTTCAAGGAGATGAGAAGACAGTTGGCAAAATGCAGTCACTGGCTATGGGTGGGAATGAGAAAAGTATGTTGTGGAGAGATGATGTGGCCTAGGAGTGGTGGCAGGGGCCACTGAATAGGAGGAGCACAAAGGTGGCACAGAGCAGTGGGAACTGCTGAAGTGGCCTGGGAAAAATCCTAATTCTCTTCAAGTGCAGTGCCTCTGAGGCCACGTTGACCTGCGGCCAGAGGACCATCCACAGGGAGGAGCCTGGAGCAGCCTGCATCTCCCCATCACACACCCACCCCCTTCCCAGTCACTCTATTTCCAATGAGCCCTGGGCAAATATTTCTATTCCCATATCACCAAAACAGACACCAAGAATACAGCTTCGTGAAGTGCTCTCTGTTGGAACATTTCCTTCACCAGCTGTAGATGTTGATGAGCGGATCTGTTCTCTCTGCCTTGCAGCCTTACAAGATAGCATTGCTCAGTCAGTTTTGCTTTAAGTCTTTTAAAATGGATCAGCCAGGTCAATGGAAGGTCATATTTGCAGCTTTTTTTTTTTTTTTTTTTTTGCTTAAAAGTGAAAGCAAACATGCTGACTGCTAGGGGAAAAGCATTTTAAGTCATGTTTTAAACTGCACTGACTTGGAGGAACTACTTCATGAAAGGCCCACAGGTTTAATTCTGTCATCCTTCTGACCTCTGCTAGTGACAAAATTAAAAATATTTGTTATTGTTTTTGCCTGAGTAACAAAGTGCTGTGATTTGCATAAGTACTGTAGCTCCTTGTTTATTTTCTTTCACAGGTGTGGGTGTTGGATTCAAGGAAAAGGAGGGAGGGGAAGGGGGAGGCGAAGGAGGAGAGGAATAGGGAGAGAGAGGGAGAGAGGACAGAGGAGAGAATAAGTGAGGAGAGAATAAATGTAAGACTTGAGTATACTAAAACAGATCAAGCTAGTTGAACAAATTACAGATGTGGTTTTCTGTTTTCTGAGGCTGTTGTTCCTTGTTACCTGTAACCAAACTGAATGCCAGAAATTTATTTTAAACACACAACATTAATTAGAAAGATACCTAGCGTCCAGCCTGTTAAAAAGCAGAGGTGCTTATGAAGCACTGTTGACTACATTGGTTTCGGTGATGATACTGGGAGAGACAGCAGTCTGAAAGAGCTGCACCAACATGATTAGGAAGTATCTTTGAACTGAGAGACATCTTTTTTGTTTTCTTTTTCCCCAGAGATTTTAGAAATGCCATATTTGTACTCAGACAAGTGGCAGCCTGCTTTGTGAAATCACAGACACACCACACAGCACTGCGCTGCCTCATGTGCTATTTATTGTCTTCAGCCCCAAGCGGCATAATGTGTTCAAGAAAGCCATTGGGACGTTCTGCATCAGATTCGTTGGGTGGGAGGAGTTGCAAAGCCTCTGTGTTTTAATACCTCAGCCAAATGTGTCAGTCAGGAAGATGAAAATACGCACGGAATCCATTAACCAGGCTCCTCTTTCCCTGACGCGATATGCAGATCTGACAGAAGGGAAAATAGAAATGGTTTATCAGAAAGCCTGAGTAGAGTAGGTTATGCACGTTTTATATTAGAGAGTCAAAGGTCTACAGGTATTCAAATGGCTGGAGAAATTGAAGTACCAGTGATTGAGGGAGCTGACTGGAGATAGTTCCAATCCTAAAAGAAAGGGCAGCATTAAGTGCTAAGTGTCAATACCTTAACAGGCAACGGAATCACTACTGTGCTTATATCTGTGGCACTTCAACAGGATTTTCAGGATATTGGTTAACACTGAAGATAAACAACATTGGCTTTCTGTTCCTAATTCAAGGCATCTCCTCACTATCTTTTATGCTGCTTGCATTTACAGAATACCTATTGACTATAAAGTGCCTCAGATTTCTGAAACAAAAACAAGTACCGCTTTCCCCGCCTCTAGATTTTTCCCTCTTGTTTTTCTGATTTCTCCTCCGCATACCTAACGTAGTTATTCTCACTGCATCCTCTGCACCTGCATGGAGCAGCTGAATGAGGCAGGAGAAAAACACACAGCCATGCTGCCTGTTCTGCCTTTAAATCCACGGCTATTACTCTGTGTACCCTTTGTGCTGTAGCATAATGTCCAACATTTCTCTCATCTGCTCACTCTCCACTCTCCTCCATGCATTTCTTCTCTTCTCAAACCTGAAAAAACTTTTCTACAACTTTTATTCTCTACTGATGACCTTGCTTAGTTATTTATTTAGAAAGTAGAACCGGTTAGGAAAGAACCCCCACCAGCTCCCACTTCCTCATCCATTTTCTTGCATTTTTTTTGCCTACTCACTCTGACTTTATCGGTTTTAGGTTGGATGGGTGTTTACAGTCCAGAGGTCAATTTCTCCACTTGAGCTGTATATACTCACTCAAGGACATTGCTCCACTAATCCCACACTCTTCCACATTATCTTGTTCCCCCCCCCCTTTTTTTTACTGAATTACTTCCTCAACATACAAACATCCTGAAATGTCTTATAATTGGTGAATAGCTAAACAAACGGTGCTACATCCATACTATATAATACTGCTAAGAAATAAAACAGAACAAATCATCGACACACTCAGCAAGCTGAATAGACAGAGGTTATTATGCTGAGTGAAAAAAAAAGTCAGTTTCAAAGGGTCACATGCTGTATGATTCCATTTATATACCACTCTAGAAAAGACAAAATTATAAAGATGAAGAGCAAATTATGTCTATAAAGATGTGGCACAAGGGAGATCTTTGTGGTGATGGAATAACCCAGTATTTTAATTGTGGTGGTGGTTACATGAATCTACATAATTGATAGAATGACTTAGAATGACACACACACATTGTGCCAATGTGAGTTTCCTGATCTTGATGTTGTGCAATAGTCATGTAAGGTGTAAACACTGGGCCAGAGTGGGTAGAGAGTATAATGACCTCTCTGGACTATCTCGGCAACTCTCTGTGAATCTATAATTGTTTCAAGATAAAATGTGAAAATAAATACACACAGTCAAATACAATATATTTCAAATTTTTACATATCAAAGACCACCAGAAACATTACCTTGTACTGCCAGCTTAACTAACAAAATAACACAAATGAAAGCAAGAATTTAAAAAATCACAACAAATAAAAAACCTCTCTTGATCTCGCATAATTCTCCATCTTCCACTTCATTTCTTAGCCTTTCTTCACAGAAAATATACAAAGATTCATTATGCTCCCTGCTTCCACATCCTTTTTCTCTCTTCTCCTACCCTGACCAGTAGTTACTGCACATCACTCCAGTGGTGGTGTTCTGATTAATGCCACTGTTGGTTGTGTTGGTAACCCAGTGTCCAATTCCCTCCCCTTATACAGCTCTTCTATTTCCATTTCTACATTCACTTCCATATTTAGATACCATCTGTTTACTAATGATTTCCAAATTCTTACCGCCAGCCCTGACCTCTCAGTTCCAGTCTGGGCTTTGATATCCAACAGCCTTCTCATCACCTCCCTCTGCACATTGCGGGTACCTCAACATTATCGTACGCCAAGCCCACCGCTGATCACACCCTCTTTCGGTCTGTTCCTCCTGATGCCTTATCAACTTCAGTTAACAGCAATTCCACTTTTTCCAGTCACTTCGGCTAAACATCCAGGAGACTTCTTTGACACTTGTGTATTTCCTACACCATAATATAATATATCAGGAAATACAGTAATGTTTTTTCAAAAAACATTACATAGAATCCCACCTCTCACCACTTTACCATCACAATGTACTGGTGAAGCCACCATCATCCAAACCCATATTATTGTGATAACTTCCTGATTGATCTCCTTTGTTCTGCTCAATTTCCTGGGTTTAGTCCAAAATTAGCATTCAGAAGGACATCTTTAAAACAAGCCATATCATATAAAATTTCTGTGAACATTCACATGAAAGTCTTTCTAGGGACATATGTTTTTATCTTGGATAAATACTCAGGAATGGAGCATCTAGGTCATGTCATAGGTGTATGTTTAATTTTTGGGAAACTGCTAAACTGTTTTCTGAAGTGTGTGTCATTTTACATTCCTACCAGCAGTATATGAGAATTCTAGCTCCTTCTCATCATAATCTGTAGTGACAGAAAGCAGGTCAGCAGTTGCCTGATGGGCGGGGAGGAGATCAGTGTGGGAAGGGAGGGATGGATTACAAACGAGCACTAAGGACCTTTTTGGGATGATGGGTATGCCCATTATCTTAATTCTGGTAATGGTTCAATGGGCTAATACATATCTTAAAACTTATTAAAGTGTATACTTTTAATATATAAAATATACTTCATAAAGCAGTTATGGTTATGGGAATGCTAATAGTAATAATGTTTTATATAGTTGTCAAGAGTATTAAATGAGGTAATATAAGTATTAAGGATAAGCCTGGTTTATATTAAATGTTAAATAAATGGTGACTATTTTAACTTTATTATAAGTACTAAAAAGAACTAAAATTATTTATTATTATTGGTACTAAAAGAACTAATTTTGCACCTTGCTACTCTGTAGATGGATGTCATTAATTCAGAGTAGGAGAGGAAAATAATGTTTTTCCAAGTATAGCTGTACTTTTAAGAAAAATGCTTGACCTTTCTTAATATGTATGGAGTCCCAACACATTTCTTCCTGTGTGAATGGACATTTAACCCACTGAAAAGGAATTATGAAAATAGAGTGAAGTTTTAAAACCATGATGAATGCAGATATAACTGCCTTGTTCAATTCTCTAATCTGGTCTGCAGTTAGAATCCTGGGACATTACCCAAAGTAGGAGCAATGGCCACAGAACAGAGTGAAACTAAATGGTCAGCTTTGATCTTTGTTAAACATGGAGTTTTATACTCAATCAGTGCTATACAAAACGAACAAACCAACCAACCAACCCTTTATTTTTCTCCATTGATGTCCTTCTCTCATTGCTTAATGTTAGATTTTATTGTCTTCTCACAATTCAGAAGACTATATGATTAAATTATTTTTGCCACTTTCGGTTTCCATTTCAAGGAAATGCATTGTTGCCTGTGTGTTTGCTGTGCTTCATTTATAAGAGCATGGTTCATTTAAGAAACAAATTAAAAAGAAAAAAGCAATAGCAACAAAAATCAGGGAATGACTTCTGACCCTTTCCTCAGCAGTTGGATCAGATAATAGCATTTTTAATTTAAATAAATGTGTTAAAAATAATAAAGGTTGCTCTGGTGTAGTGGAGAAAATTACATTTAGACTTTGTATGATAGAGATGGACCATTATTAAGGCTGTTGATTTTCAAAGAAGAAAAATGTTACTTTTTCCCCCTTTAAATTTGTATTGCAATTTTTAATGATTAGGTATCCAGTTTAAATTTCTTTAACCTCCTTTTTGAGTTTATAAATGAAATAAGGAAAACACACATAGAACACAGACTTTAAACTGACTACATTATTGAATTTATTAAGAACTTTTGCTACAGTGGTTTCTTAAGGAGGTTTTTTTTTTTTTTTTTTTTTTTTTTTTTTTTTTTTTTTTTTTTTTTTTTTTTTTTTTTTTTTTTTTTTTTTTTTTTTTTTGTCTTTCTGATATAGAACAACACTTTAAAGAAAACTTGACTCCCAGTATTAATGGTATTTTGGAGTGTAAATATGAACACATTTTTTTTGTGTGTGTGTGTGGAGGATCTGCCTGTCGTTGGTATTGGTTTGGCTAATTTCCATGTCTAGGCAAGATTCTTTGTAAATTAACATTCCATGGATATATAGTTCACTTAGCAAGATATTTGTGGTTATTGTTGTTTTCAATTTTCCAGATACTTATAGGGTAATTTGTAGGTGTTAACTGCAAGAGTTTTTTTGGCTGTGAGAGCCAGAGTTGTAAAACTTGAAGCTATTCTGTTTAGAGATAAATCTGGTTAACACTGCACAAGACCATAGAGAGAAGCTATTAAGAACATGGTTATCACACAGAAAACACAAATCCAAGCATCCTTATCTACAGCACATGATATGTTTTCTCTCTGTCTGAAGAAATGCCCAATGTGGTGAAAGTGGCCGACCATAGGACATAGTAAGCAATCTTAATTGGCCCATTTGAGATTAAAATAATGAATATAAATTATGGATTCCTATCTTACTAGTGCAGTTTACATTCATCATAAGAGTAAGAAAGGCAAAAAGAATTATAGTTCAAGGGCACATATTTTGCTGTGCAGCAATTCAATACACAACTTTCAACTCACAGTTTGTAATGAACAATATTGAGAGATCAAATTGCAAATATTTTGCAATGAATTTGCATTTAAATTATTATTACCTGTCCCAGCTGGTGTAGCTCAGTGGAGTGGCATGCAAACCAAAGGGGCGTCAGTTGGATTCCCAGTCAGGTCACATGCCTGGTTTGCGGGCCAGATCCCCAGTAGGGGATGCAACCACACAATGATATTTCTCTCCTTCTCTTCTTTCTTTCCTCTCTCTCTGAAAATAAATAAAATCTTTAAAAAATCATTATTGTCTAAGTTATATTTGCTTTTGGAGACATAATTGAACAATTCTTGGGCTAATCTACTTTAGTACAAGCACAGTTTGGGGGCTCAATTAAAAACATAGGTTAATAGTGTCTACACATGTTTTGTTGTCCTCCTTGTATTTGGAATTTCTTTGGGAATTCGGAAGTGTAGACAATACCCAGGTGAGGCTTTTACTGTACTTCATTAATTTTACCTCCAAACTTTTCATATGCCTGTTACTTAGTGACTTTCTAAGTAGTGACACTTAAATTACTTTAAGGTATTATACAATTTTTATTCATTGGAGGGAGATACTATTTTAAAGTGTATTTTTTTTTGTTTGGGGGAAAGAGGGTCTATAATTTGTCAAAAAGAATAAAACCAGGTTTTATTGCTTTAAAGTCAGATTTTAACTTCTAGTTCTATCATGTAGCAAAGTTTTCTCTTTTCTTTCTTCCTTTCTTTCCTTCCTTCCTTCCTTCCTTCCTTCCTTCCTTCCTTCCTTCCTTCCTTCCTTCCTTCCTTCCTTCTTTCTTTCTTTCTTTCTTTCTTTCTTTCTTTCTTTCTTTCTTTCTTTCTTTCTTTCTTTCTTTCTTTCTTTTATAGAGAGAAGTTTTCTGTCTCTTCTAGCATAAAATACCATAGAGGAAGGGCTAGGTCATTCCATCTTTGTATTCCTAGAGCCTGACATAAAAGGTGTCAATCTATGTTTATGGATTGGAAGGGAGGAAGAGAGAAAGGATACTAGCAATTTTACTGTTAGCTTCTAAAATCAGCTGGCCACATTTTTCTTAAGTGGCCTACAGATCACAAATTTGAGAATTGCATTTTACTTTTTGTGAAAAGTGTAAATTGTAGGCCTGGAGGAACAAGGCTTTGGAAGGACAATTCTCTCTCTCTTTTCTCCAATATTCACTGAAAAAGAGCTCTGTGTTAGATCAGAGTGGTGATTCACTGATTCGGACACTGGCTAGCAGTATCTGCATCATTATGGATGAAATAAAACATACACACGGACTACCGAGTCTGGTAGAGGAAAAAGGACAACAGCATGGCTTTTCTCTCAAGGGGAGCAAAA
>PVKU01007309.1:0-89622 GCA_004027475.1 Anoura caudifer
TAAGACTTAATACCATAAAAATCCTAGAAAAAAACCTAGGCAGTAAAATCTTAGGCATTTCTCATAGCAATATTTTTTTCTAATATATCTCCTTGTTCAAGGAAAACCAATGAAAAACAAATGGGACTGCTAAAAAGTTTTTGCACAGCAAAAGAAATCATCAACAAAATGACAAGACAACTCACTGAATGGAGAACATATTCTCCAAGGATACATGTGATATGGTGTTAATTTCCAAAATCTATAAAAATCTTATCAAAGTCAACACCAAAGAAACACCAATCAAATTAAAAAATGGGCAAAGGACATGAACACATATGTCTCCAAAGAGGATATACCAGTAGACATATGAAAAGATGCTCAATGTCACTAATCATCAGAGAAATGCAAATGAAAACCACAATGAAATATCACCTCACACCTGTTAGAATGGCTATCATCAATAAATCAACAAACAACAAGTGTTGGCCAGGGTGTGGAGAAAAGGGAACCCTAGTACTCTGTTGTTGGTGGGAATGCAGATTGGTGCAGCCACTGGAGAAAACAGTATTGAGTTTCCTTCAAAAATTAGAAATGAAACTTTCTTATGACCCAGTGATTCCACTTCTGGAAATATATCCTAAGAAATCCAAAGCACTTATTAAAAGAATATATGCACCGCAATGTTCATTGCAGCATTATTTACAATAGCCAAGATTTGGAAGCAGCCCAAGTGCCCATCAGTAGATAAGTGGATAAAAAAGCTATGGTACAAACTTCTGACCAAGATGGAGGTGTAGGTGGACACACTGTGCCAGCTTGCACAACCAAAATTAAAGACAACAAAGATTTAGAAACAAGAAAACAAACAGAACTGATAGAAAATTACACTGTATGCAAGTCTGACAACCATTCATCCAAACTGGTAAGAGGAGAGGAGTCGTGGCGGGAATAAATGGAGGTTGGCAGACTGGGCGCACAGACAGTGGCTGGCAGACCCCAGGCACACAAGCAGCAGCTAGTAGACCCTAGGCATGGGGTGGCAACGGGCAGACCCAGTGAGGCCGAGCAAGGCAGCTGGCTGACCAGGTGGTCCAACATTTGTGCACAGATAATCCAGGTGAAGGGGAAGCTGAGGAAGGGACTGGAATCCAAGAGACAGCAGGACAAATGCCATTGTTCCCTCTCGGACCCTGCCCCCACATACAGCGTCACAACCCAGTGACTGGGTTGCCCCGCCCTGGTGAACACCTAAGGCTCCTCCCCTCACTATGTAACAGCCCTGACCAGACCAAAAAACAAAAAACAAAAAAACAAAACAAAACAAAACAAAAGGCTCAAATGGGAGAAAAGATCAAAGCCCCAGAGCCAATTCATCTAAGCGACCAAGAGATAGCCAACCTATCAGATTCACAGTTCAAAGCACTGGTGATTAGGATGCTCACAGAATTTGTTGATTTTGGTCTCAAATTAGATGAAAAAATGAAGGCTACAATAAGTGAAATGAAGGAAAATGCACAGGGAACCAAGAGTGATGGGAAGAAAACTGGGACTCAAATCAATGGAGTGGACCTGAAGGAAGAAAGAAACAAACAGAAAAGAATAAAGAAACAAGGATTCAAAAAAATGAGGAGAGGCTTAGGAACCTCCAGGACATCTTTAAACATCCCAACATTCGAATTATAGGGGTACCAGAAGGGGAAGAAGAAGAGCGACAAGTGGAAAACTTATTTGAACAAATAATAAAGGAGAACTTCCCCAATCTGGCAAAGGAAATAAACTTCCAGGAAGTCCAAGAAGCTCAGAGAGTCCTAAAGAAGTTGGACCCAAGGAGGAACACACCAAGGCACATCATAATTACATTAGCCAAGATTAAAATGAAGGACAGAATTCTAGAAGCACCAAGGGATAAGGCAGAGTCACCTACAAAGCAGTTCCCATCAGAGTGTCAGCTGATTTCTCCAAAGAGAACTTCCAGGCAAGAAGGGGCTGGGAAGAAGTATTCCAAGTCATGAAAGTCAAGAACCTACATCCAAAATTGCTCTATCCAGCAAAACTGTCATTTAGAATGGAAAGGAAGATAAAGCACCTCTCAGATAAGGTCAAGTTAAAGGAGTTCATCATCACCAAGGCCTTATTATATGAAATGTTAAAGGGACTTATCTAAGAAAAAGAAGGTAAAAAATATGACAATAAAAAGGCAGCAAACTCACAGATATTAACAACCACACCTAAAACAAAAGCAAACTAAGCAAACACTAGAACAGGAACAGAAACACAGAAATGGAGATCACATGGAGGGTTAGCAACAGGGGAGGAGGAGGAGGAGAGGGGGAAAAAAGGTACAGAGAATAAGTAGCATAGACGGTGGGTAGAAAATAGACAGGGGGAGGGCAAGAATAGTGTGGGAAATGTAGAAGCTAAAGAACTTATGACACATGGACATGAACTAAAGGGGGGGAATGTGAGTGGGAGGGGGTGTGCAGGGTGGAGGGGAATGTTGGGGGAAAAATTGGACAACTCTAATAGCATAATCAATAAAATATATTTTAAAAAAGCTATGGTACATTTACACAATGGAATAATACACAGCCATAATAAAGAAGGAAATCTTACCTTTGACAGCAGCATAGATGGACCTGAAGGGTATTATGCTTAGTGAAACATGCCAACTGGAGAAAGATATATACTGCATGACTTTCCTTTTATAAGGAGTCTAATGAACAAAAGAAGCAAACGAAATAGAAACGGACTCATAGATGCAGAGAACAGGCTGACAGCTGTTAGAAGGGAGGGAGTTGGGGGATGGGAAAAAAAAATGAAGGGATTAAGCAAAAAAAGGAAAAATAGACCCATAAATGTGGACAACAATGTCATCATTACCAGAGAGGAGAGTGGGGTCACTACCTGACCCCACTCTCCTTGCGGTCGACTTGCGCGCGGTCTGCTTAGTACCGGCCATGGCGAGCAACACCTGCACAACACAGCGGCCGGGAGAGTAGGTAGAAAAGGGTAAAAATGGCAACAAATGCTGATGGAAGGAGACTTGACTTACGGTGGTAAACATGGAGTACAACATATAGATCTTATAGAAATATACACCAGAAACCTACATAATTTTATTAACCAATATCACCCCAATAAATTCAATTAAAATTTTAAAAATGATTTCAGGTACTGGGATAGGAAAAAATAAAGAGTTTAAGTGGCTCCCTCATACCTTGCATCATTGTCCTCTAGGACATGTGGCTTCTATGGGTGCCACAGGGAAGATAAAGGGAGCTGTGGAGTTACTCTGGGTACTCTGAAACACCTGGCCTGTCAGGGGATTGCATCAATTCCACACACTTTCCATTAGTCAGAAGTGAGTCATACGTCTACAACTGAACCACAATGGAGACTGGGAAATCTAGTCTTTTGTGTCTGCGATGAGGGAATGGTGTATTATAAAATACACTGCTATTATTGAATCTCTGTGAGGGCCAGAATGTTACTCAGACTCAAACATTTCTCATGGAGAGCTTCCCCATTGAGCGTGCTGCCATTGCTAGTAAGCACCACTAATGTTAGTATTGTATTCCCAGCAACACGTTGTCAGTGCTATCGTATCTCCAAAAAGATGAATTTTCACCCCCTGCCCCCTTACACTGATCTCCTTCAAATCTAGATATTGTCCAGATTAATAAATTGACCAAAGCTAGTTTCCATAACTAGACCTTGGCCGCCAGGGAATGAGTTGATGTGACTGGTGGTATGGCTTTACCTTAGAAAGTATGGAATTACAGAGCATACAGTTGTCACATGCAGCAAGGATGTTCAAAGATTTAAGGAGTTGCAAATGACAAACAACTATTAAAAATTGTTAAAGGAAATATTTTCTCACCCTTGAATTATTCAGTGTGTGTTTCCTTAAAAAATGCGGGGGAGGCTCGTGATGGTCTTTTATGTAAGCACAGTACAATCGCCGAAGACTAATTAACATCGATGCAACAGCATGATGTAATCTGAAAACCTTATTTTTGTCTCTTCCATTTCCCCAAGAATGTACTTTTATAGCAAAGAGCAATTCAACATTACAAGTTGTTAGGTCTCTACAATCTTCCTTAAGCTGGAATGATTCCTCAGCCTTTCATTACGTTTATGACAATGATGTTTTGAAGAGTACAGACCACTATTATGTAAAATGTCCCTTGATTTGGGCTTATCTGATGTTTCCTTATGATAAATAAATTATGCATTTTGGCAGCAATAGCATTGTGTGATATTCTGTTCTCAGTAAATCATATCAAGAGGTGCATAGTATTTATTTGCCCCATTACTCATGATGTAAATAAACTTGTATCACTTGGTTAAGGTGGTAGACATCTGCCAGGTCTCATCACTGTAGTTCATATTTTCCTTTGTTATTGGTAAGCATCTTTGAAGAGATGCTGTGAAACTGTTATTTTCCTGTTATTCCTCAAAGTTCACCAGTTAATTTTGGCATCCTTGATGACTCTGGCATGCTTCAATTTTTATTGTGGTGATTGTGAAATGGTAATTTTCTAAAATAATCAATCTAAAATATGAAAACACTTCAGGAATTTGTGTGTCATTCCTGTTCATGGGTCATGTCAGTCTTTTCTGTATTGTTCTAGTTTTAGTATATGGACTTGTTACCAAAGCAAGTTCACCAAAAAGCCTATTTCAAAAAGAGAGGGAGTGGAATTCATAATCTTAACCCATACGCAACTCTTCATTTCATATAAACTTTTCATGTAATATATCATATGTTAATAGAATTTTCAATAGAATTCTTGTATAATACACTTAACATCTATTAACATTAATCCTTTACTCTGTATCTCACAAAATGTTCCTTTTTTAGAGTCTTCAGAAATCATTCTTCTCTCCTTCGTAACATGGGCTACGCCTTGACCATGGAATGAACGCACTCACATCCCCTTAGTCTATATGACAGGTGGCAAACACAAGGCCCACGGGCTGAATCCGGCCCTCCACCTCATTTATCTGGCCTGGCACCTTGTTTCTACCCAGCAGCAGCTCTGAGTTCTCGCTTAACAGTTAAGGAGTAGTTACATTTATACAGTCCTAAAATTATTTTGGCACTTTGAAGGCAACTGTAAGGCTGATGTGGCGCCTGGTGAAAATGAGTTTGACACCCCTAGTTATACTTCAATGTAAATGATACTTAAATGAAGCTTAGACTAAAACATGTTCTTCTGTTATATGCTTTTCTGTACTTCTTTAAATGATTATCACAATTTATAAGTATATATTTCTTTATTATCAAAGGAAATATGTGTCTCTTTGACTAGACTGTGAGTTCCCTGAGGCCGATGATAACGCCAACATGGTCACAGAACTTGGTGAACATGAGACAGGTGACTGAGTGCCTGTTGCTGACCATTTCAGGGTTTCTGTTTTATATTGCATGCACTGATAAACATTGTCATGCATATAGCTGATTTCCATGATAACATAATTCAAAACTTTACCTAAATTAATCTTAATGGGCCAAAGACACATTCACTTTTTTTACATTGGTGTAATTCTGAATTTGCAACTCAGACTTCAATAGTCCTGCCTGATGGGCTTCTCAGCAGCATTGATTTTGACAATCCTCACTTTTATCTTGGATGCAAGCTATTCGAACAGGTTGGTGAAAATAAACTCTTCTTCCATTTAATTAATTAAAGATTCTGCCTCCCTAAATTCCTGTTCTGTCTAATCTTAATTGACATTTTTATCAGAAATAATCACTTAGTTTACCAGCAGTATCTTATCAAACTGTCATTTGATTCCAGATTCTAGAACCTTGTTATGTTACAACCTTAAATTGAAAGAAACCTTGAGATATCTCCTCAGGAAATTTGTTAACTGTCTTCACAGCTATGTACATCTTACAGTTGTGGGGACAATTGTGACCCAGACAAGTTATTAGGAACTCTGAAATATCTGACCAGAACATCCTATTCTCTTACCCTCTATTTTTCTTTAGAGGCCCCCAAAGTAACTTAGCTTTCCAAATCTTCTTCTCATTGAAATTGGCCTTCAGTGTTTTGTGCCCTTCAATACATTTACTCTGTGTTTACGCTTCCCTTTTTTACAAAGCCTCTTAGCGAATACCATTTCTCTTATGGCACCTCCTAAACTCTGTGCCATTCTTGAAGCCAAAAATATTAGAGGACAGAGGCCCTAGGTTTTGCATTTACATGCTGAACCTCATAACTAAGGATTTTTCTACAACAATCGTCTCTGCTAGTATTTCTCATTGTGCAACTTCATTTGTAATAAAGGCATTTGTAATGCTTTCTCCTTCTCTCATCTCTTACGCATAAACAATAGTTTACTCAGTTTCAGGCCTTTTTCAACTATTAAACTATTAAATTATTTTATTGAATTTTTTTCAATAAAATTCTACTATTTTATACCCAGTGCTATTTAGAGCAATCAAAATACAGGCTAAAGTTTTACAAAATGGCCACAACCTTTTTTCTTAACTTGTTATGTTCACTGTAACTGTCTTAGACAGGAACAAGGGGCTTTGGAGAGAAGCTATTATCTACTGAATCTCTGCATGGCTGTGCTAAGCAATAGCAGAAGCATTAGCAAGAACTTTTCTTACTTAATGAGTATGAATTTATTTAAGTCATGAACACATGATTTAAATATCTGTGAAACTTTTCACAAACCATTCAACCATCTCCATACTATGGCTCCGAAATACTTGAGTTTGATATTCACTGATTATGAAAAACACTCCAAAAATTTTATGTTAATTTTACTGTGTCATCCAGTCCCACTGATTAAGATTTGCTCAATTAAAGTTTCTTCAAATCCATAGCACTGGAAAGTGAAGTCCAGTTTTACCAATATCTAAATGTACGCCCTACCTCATTTTTATTGTATCAGTGGGTTTCCTTCTTACACATAGATATCATGAGTGTTTAAATGATCTTAATTTATAAAGTTGCTGCAAAAAGCAGTATCTGCAAAATTACTTTATGTGATTGATTTGCATTTTTATACCTGTTTCAAGCTGAGAAGATGGTGTGATATTTCTTTTCACAATTGCTCATTTATTTTAAAATTAAATATTCTATTGTAGCTCACTGCTGCATTTTAAGCCCATTCTTTGTTATAGCAAACTAAGTAAGTCATTGAAATGATTAATTAAAAGAAAACACTATTCTAGTATCACAGTGATGAACAGGCTACCTACACTAGTGTTAACTACTGCAGAGTGTGACGCACGGGACCAAGCCACTGAACTTCGTAAAATAAACTCCTTTTGTAGGCTGTGTGAAAAAATATTCTATTGCGAGCTAAGAACTGATGCCAAGTGTGGTAAGAAATAAAACTAAACCCCCTCCTCACCAAAAAAAGGAAAACATTCTCCCTTCTAAATGGGAAGATAATCATGTACTTGAACATGCTATACACAAGCAGGGGCATAGCCAGGCTTCATGGGGCCTTGAAACTTAATGCAATTCTGAAATCACTTAAAAACACAAAACTCCTCAGTGTTGCATATCTATGAAACTGTGGTCATGTGAATATATTGCTGAGGCTACTGCCAGGGTTTTGGAAGGAGCATGTGTTAAGTCAAGATTCCTGAATTTGGGCTCCATGAATTTACTGTAAAGTTACTTCTGGTTATTAACGGTGTTTAACAAAGGGCTCTGCAAATAGTAGGGGAGAGTAGCAATAACTGAAAGGACTGGAGATACCATTTTCATAGAAAAAGATTGAAAGGCAGTACCTCATATTGTTAAAATGATAGTGTTCACCCTCTGCATGAGGAATATCTGAGGAAAGAAAGGATTGGTTCCATGTTTGAATGTTTATATTTCTCATAATTTTTAGAGTGAAAATACATTCTTGTGTAACTTATGTATTGTCTGTTTGTTCGCTGGCACATGATGATACTTGGACTGGCTTCATAGGAAAAGATAGGAGAGTGTCTTAGCTCAGGTTGCAATAACAAAATATCATAGATGGCGTGGCTTAAGGAAGAGATGCTTACTTCTCACAGTGGTGGGAGTTCTGAGGTTAGGGTGCAGCATGGTGAATGAAGTTCCAGAGAGAACCCTCTTCCTGGCTCACAGGTAGCTGCCCTCTTGATGTGTCCTCACATGGCAGGGGGTGGGAGGCTGCAGAGAAAACGGTTCTCTTCTTACAAAGGCACTAATTCCATTATGCAGATGCCACCTTCATGATTTCACCTAAATGTCATTAACTCCTCAAGACCCCTCTTCCTAAAACTTTAACATTAAGGGTTAAGGTTTCAACATATGAATTTGAGGCAGGGACACAAAACATTCAGTCAGTAACAGAGAGGATCAATCCTGAAGGAAGGAATGGAATTGGCAGGGATTTAAAATGAGAGGTAAGAGAATGTTTGAGCACCTGGTAAAAGGCAGACTATTTTCCTGCCTCCATGGGTCCATATCACAAAATTCTCCACATTGTCTAACAATCTCCACCCACAATCTCAGCTTGACATCCTAGGGAGAAAAGAAATGGTAAATAAATTATGGTAGATAAGTTCTAATGGAGATATATTAGAACTTAAAATATAACACTATAGTTAGCTATCTAAAGTTATAAACACAGATCATCAAAGCCATAAGCACTTGAAATAAACTATGTATTATTATAAATACCTTCTTCAGTCCATATGTTAGAGTGGGCCCTTTTCGGGTGTTTATGCTTTCTTTTTTGGCATAAAGTAAAGAGATGTAAATAAAAAATACTGCAATTTCCAAAGTTTAGCTGAATGGAAATTTTGGATAAATAGTATTACAATACTTTTCTTTAGAAATTTCTGATAAATTCCAGGATCCTTCATATATACCCTGTGAGTTTCCTCTTTTTTCCTCTTTGGAGATACTTGCTTTGCAGTTTGCTTGGTTCTGAGAGTCTAGAACCTAAATGAGCATTCTAAATCAACTCAGAGTATTGAAGCTTAGCAGGTCTTCTAGAGAGTCCCTGCTGGAAAAGCCTAACACAGAATAAATCAGTATGTCTCTGTAACCATAGAAACTGCCTACCAGAGTCTCTTAATTCAAGGTATAAGTCAACAACTTCATTTTTTTTCTTTTTACCCAGAACACTGATGTTTCACCAGCAAGATCAAAATTTTGACTATTAAAAGTCATTCTACCATCATTTGTGAAGCACTTATTTTATGCAAAACACTTCCCTACACTAAGAATACAGAACAGTAATACATAATTCTGCTCTCTAAGAAGTCACTCTTAGTTGGAGAGCAGAGACTAAACAGGCAATTACGGGACACAGTGGGACATGCTGTCTTAGATATTGGCACTCTCTCTTTCTTCAACAAGGTGTACTAGTGAGCTCCACTAATTAAACTGAGTGCAAAGAAATATTAGTGGGAAAACCATGTTTAATACAAGGCGATGGTATTTTTTAACATTAATCCCGGCAATCATAATTTTACATAACATTTTGTATATTCTCATTTTTGTAAAAACGGGCCCTAGTTCATAACCAATATGAATTATATTGATAAATTTCAGTATTATTAAGGAACATGCTGTCTCAATGAAAATACTACTTACCCTAGCTGCTTGTACCAGTTCTATTCAAAAATAAAAGTACAAAGTACTTTTTCTAATAGATAGGTTTCCACAAAATTAATGTGTAACCCAAATGGCATATGATTTGTGTTAGGGTCAGCCCTTTCCTTTCTTCCACTGGAAAAATAACATCATCAACTAAATTATGATTTTTGTCATTTTATTGAAAAAGAAATTGTGGTAAGGGAGAAGCACTCTCCTTTCTTCTGATCTAGCATTCAGCGCAACATAACTTAACTTTACTTTTTTCTCTTTTTTCTTTTGCATACAAAATATTTTTCTCTTCATCCTGAAACATAGGAAGCTGGAACACAGAATACTTACTCATAAACTTTGGAGAAGGCTCATCAAATATATCTTCTCAATCATTATCTGTTAGGATGAAAACTTCTCCCCATACAATTACACATAAATGAAGCCCAATTTAACTCTCTAAATATATAGGACTATCTAACCCTATGACTCTAACATTATTAGAAGAAAAAATAATAATAGCTAATATTTAATGAACATTTACTATGTGGTAGGCACTACTCTAAGTTGATATAAGTAATGTTTATCTAAGTAATTACTTACACAGCTGGTTCTCGAACAACACAGGATCAAGTGGTGTCAACCCCCATGCAGTCAAATCTGTCTATAACTATGGTTGCTCCTCCACATCTGCAGACTTCCAACTACAGTTCAAAAATATATAGTTTATATAGGTAATGTCATTTAGTACTCAAATAATCTTATGCTCTACATACAATATCCACATTTAGCATCCACATTTCTAATAAATTCATACTTTATTATATCCACAGTTAATCAGAAAACTCAAGGACAGAGGCTAAACAGTTTGCCAAGGTCACTCAACTAGAGTGGTGGAACTGGAACTTTAATCAGAGGCTCAGGTTTCAGGGAACAACTAATCGTTTCATCATAGTGCCTCAGCCACGAACTGAATCCTCAGCTCTACGCTAACTTTCTGGGGGCTACTGGCAGGAAGTTATACAGATTCACAAGACAAATGCATAATACATAGCATCTCTGTGTAAGAACTGGGGCTTTGAAAGGTGACTTTTGTACAGAGAATTCTTGTACAGAGAAATTAGTTGTTGACTAGGTTAGCAGTCCAGTTAGATAAGAACCAGAGGAAAAGTCCACAAGATTTCCTATAACCTATAATATTTACAATTAAAACATATGTTTATTTTCATTGTCCTTATACCATTTAACTAACATGTGATAGCTTTCAATTAAAGTAAGAATGATACTTTTAAATTATTTCTTCCAGAATCTCTCCAACATAATTCTTCACAACTGAAAAAATCTATAAATATTAAAGGAAAGACAGATGAAGGCAGAAGTAGCATTATAATAAAGTAAAGTAGCCATAAGCATAGTAGGTATCTGTTCAGCATTTTGTTGAGACCATCCCTCTCAAAAATGATTATTTCCTATGGGAAAACAAACGTAGATCCCTCTATCAACCAAAACAGAATTCATAATTCACAAGAGAAGAAACCATAACATCCAAAAGATATTTGAAAAGATGTTTGTTCTTGCACAATAATCAAAGAAATAAATAATAACAAACATGAGATTAACTTTATATGAATAAGAATGGCAGAATTTGAGAAGTGATAATTCACAGTTGGACAAAGATGTAGAGAAAATAGAAATTCTTGAACACTGGTAGGAGCATAAATGAGCACAGTTACTATGGAGAACAATTCAGTGTTATCCAATAAGATTGGAAGCACATTACCCCGATGAGCCAACAACTCCATGTATACCGAGCATACTACTGAGGAACACCTCCCCAGTTAACAAGTACAAGATATTCTTTAGAACATTGCTAGCGACAGCAAAAAAGGGAAAACAATTACAAAGCTCTTCAGTTGTTTTCTTTCACTTAGAAATCACATATATGGTTCAGCCTGTGTGCTGGCACTATTTTAAAGTGTTTATAACTTATTTAATCCTTATAATAGCTCCATGATGTAAGTACTAATAAAATTCCATTATATGGATGAGGGAAGTCAAGCACAGAGAGGTTAAGTAACTTTCCCAGTTCCCACAGTCACAGATGGTATAGCTAGGTACAAACCCAGACGGTGTGGCTCCAGAGTCTATGCTTTCCCTTAAGCACTATTATGTTGCTTCTCATCCATCAGAGAATGAATAACATGCATTATAAGATAATATACATCAAGAATAAATTTTAAAAACTGTAATCTGAAGAAAAAGCAAGTTTCAGGATAGTAGATGCTACCCTTTGGTAGCATCTGTGTGAGCTGTATAAGTCTTACAAAGTTGTAGGCACACACTTTTTTATTAACATATGTGTACATTCATGTATGCAAGTGAAAGAATTTATATTAATTTACAAAGTGGCTAATTCTGGGGAGATAGGAATAGGCATAAGACCGGGAATAGGAAACTAAGGGACTTTCAAATTTATATTTAGTTTTGCATTAAAGAAACCCTTTAATAATTTGTGTGCATATGAATGCCAATGTACTTGAGTAGACTGACTCCAAGGTGGTGTGGCTTGTTCAAGGTCAGAGTTAGAAAATAACAGAACTAGAAATCAAACTCAAGGTACAGTTTTATATTCTAAGTCTAGTGTTTCTCTTTTTCAAACTTCACTTGATCAAATATTTACTGCACAGATAAGGTGCCCAACAGCAGTTAGAAAAATTATACTTGTAATGAAATATAATCTATCTCTACCTCAAAATTTTCCTATTATTACTTTATCTATTAACTTATGCAACAGTATTTATTGAACAATTGTTTTGCACCAGCCATTCTGTCCAGATGCTAGACAAAGGCTGAGACGCTAGTGAACTATGAATTCAAGACCCTGGTTTACAAAACCAGGCCTCTAACCACTATCCACAAAAAGAGGTGATATTGCTCAAAATTTATTGTTGCCTGACTGCTCAAAGAAAATCTGTATAAGTCTGACAAGGAGTTATTTTTACACATTTCATTCTTCTTAATGGTGCAACAATAATTCCAAACATTGTTATTGTTATCAGTCCCTGTAATTATGTAATAATTATGATACCTTATTTCTAACTCTCCAGAGAGAAGAGGGGAAAAAACCCAGTAGAAGGATGATGAGGGAGATTAGACCAAATGGTCTTGATAAATTTTCTATTGTAATTTTCAACAAAGCCATAGACACCATCTGACTAATTGCAGATATTTCTGGAGAGCTTGAAGGTCTCCAAATAATTAGGCTGGGAAGAGGGAGGAAATCGGTCAGGAAGCTGCTGCCTCCCTGGACACCACTGGGAGCTGGCAACCGGCCTGCAGGCGCGGGCGGTGCTGGCAGTGTGAGCACCAGACAGCCCATCTTAGTGGCCGATTTGGTCTCACAAGCAATGGAATGGCTATCCAATTTGGAAAAGTGTTTTGGCGTGAGAAGCATTGCAAAACAAGGGTCATAGGGAGAAGGAAGGGGAGATTTGAAATTAAATCTAAAACATCTTTGTTATAAACTGAACAAACAACAATTTTATATGCACTAACCAAAATGTTCTGTCATTCTTCATCAGCGACTGTTACATTCAAATTTCTTTGCTGAAGAATAAAAATGTATCCAAGGGACTGGTAAATCTTTATTTGCTTCATTAAGTCTGCTGAAAACAAAACAAAACCAAAGCTGATAAACGCATCCTATGAAGATCTAGCTATCATTAGCACTCTCATCAGGCAGAACAAATCTGACACAGTAAAAAGAACATTAATGAAAAGAAATTTAAGAAAGAGATAATGATAAATATCAATATTGGCAGCAGACAGGATATGTTTTAGCTGTAAGATCTAGAGGGAGGAAAATAGTTCTTCCTTGTCAACAGTCTATTTCTTTATTTGAAATGCTGACTTTCTTGCAAAGTTGCATTTCTTCCTGATGAGAATATCAATATTGGTTTTTGTAACAGTCACAGTAGAGTGATACAGAAATCTGTCTTTTATATCCAGTAGTTTCAATACACGCTATTATAGCCTAGATTCTAGAGTCTTTGCATATTTCAAAATAGGTGTATTACTTTCCAAGAATTGACATAACAAACTACCACAGCCTCGGGCTTGAAACATCAGAAATTTTTTCTGTCACAGTTCTGGAGGATAGACATTAAAAATCAAGGTTTGGCAGGGCTATGCTCCCTTTGCAGGCTCTGGGGAATGATCTTTCCTTTCCTCTTCTTTGCTTCTGGTGGTTGCTAGCAATCCTTGGGGTTCCTTGGCTTATAGCTATATTGCTCCTATTTCTGCATCTGTTTCACACATGGCCATCTTCCTTCTCTGTGTGTGTGTCTCTCCAAATCACCCTCTATTATAAGAAACTCTAGTCATTGTAGTTAGGGCCCACCCAAATCCAGGAGCATATCATTTTAAGTTGATATCTGCAGAAACCCTATTTCCAAATAAGGATACATCTACAAGTACCAAGGGTCAGGACTTGAGTATATCTTTTTAGAGGGTTCAACTCAACCTATCGCACTAGGTTAGATGCATGTTTGTATTTTCTGAACCGGAAAGCAGAAACAGACAAGGAAAATGGTTTTCAGTGCAACAGCTCTCTGCAATTAAGGTAGGTAAAGAGGAGCAAATACATCCAGGTCAAGCAGAAAGGCCCTACCTAACAGGTCACAAAATATTAAACTTCAGCCGTGGAAATAAGTTCGAGAGTTGAGAGTGGGGAACAGGGAGGAGGTCTGTTGTGCCCAATGCACACACACAATAAAGGAAACCGAGGGACACAGAGGTTACATAAACTGTCAAAACTAAAGCAGCATCAAGTGGAAAGATGGGAAATCAAATTCTTTCAGCCTGGCTGCAGAGTTCTTATGGTCTTCAAAATTATATTCCTTCTTAAAGAGATGGTTTAAAGAAAAATGTTGGAGTCTACTTACAGTAGAATATCAGCTATTTCTTGAAAGCTAATACACACAAATGCCTTTGCCTGGACCTTCCCTGGGTGTCTAATTCCCAAGGAAATCTTTTAGGATAGTCTATGGCAGCTGAAGTTCAATATTTCTATTCCTGTATTTCTCAATCTCTGTGTACCAGAGACACAGCTAATGGATGATTTCAGGTCACATTGTAAATATCTGGGAAAAATTCTACTCCAGTCGAGCCAACTCACTCGCATGTACGCCAAAGTCCCATGATCCATAGACTACTGTGCCTTGACCAAGCTGTCCATTTAAAAAAAAAAAAAAGAATTCATTACCCTTTTCCTTTTGCATATCTTTTGCATACATCTTTGAAATTACTTTTCAAGTTGTTGACCAGTCAACTGTGAGCTTCTTGAAGTCAGGAACCATGTCTTTGTCCTCTCCGAG
The DNA here is from genome assembly GCA_004027475.1 of Anoura caudifer. Lineage (NCBI taxonomy): Eukaryota > Metazoa > Chordata > Mammalia > Chiroptera > Phyllostomidae > Anoura > Anoura caudifer. The sequence continues at coordinate 14,936 of PVKU01007309.1, forward strand.
TCCCTGGCACCTAAATCAGACCTAATGTATGTTAAGAGTTCAATAAGTAATAAATGAATAACTAAATAAATGAAACTACTACTAAATATTAAAGTTTTGAAAATCATTATAATCTACTCTACAGGAGGGTCAGAGCCATATCAAAAAAGGTGGTATCCAAATTCAATAATTTTGCAGATAGAGGTTTAAAAAATAGATGCTCTTCTACCATGGAAAATTGGACTTCCAAGTCAAACAGGTGCTTTAGCAGGATGTTAAAAGGCACCGATTTTAGCTGTAGTTTCAGGTACAACTGTTAAGACAACTGATAAAATAATAGACACCATGTTCTAAGGTGAAAAATTCATATGCAGGAGTTACAAAAGGAGACTGAAAAAAAATTCTGCGATCTGAGATGATGACCGTGTCCTTGTAGCCTAGAGATTGGAGAGCAAACAAAAGAGCTTGGAATGGAATTTCAAAGGACTTTTTGAAAGATTTGTTGATGTCTTATGAATCTATTCTTCTCTGAAGGTAAAGATGATTGTGGGGGTACTTTACCCCTTTGCCTAAATTCTAGAAAGGTTCAAGGGCAATGGCTAGTAAACTTACTATACTTCACTTGCACTTTGGAGACACTGAAAACTGATGCCTAGCTCCTTTTTTGGACACGTGAAAAGTGAGGTATCATTTGACTAGCTGCCTGTCAGAGGGAGGAGTGCAGAAGAGCTGGCTGTTGCAGCTGGAATGAGTCTTCACTCCCAGGGTGAGTCAGGGCAAAGGATGGGCCACACAAGAGAATAAAAGGGCATCTGGTAGACTAGAGGGGTGACTGAAATTCAAAGGTGGAATTTCCCACTTCACTCAGAGAAAAGCCAGATTATTTACAAGAATCTACTTAATCTAGGCTGTCCCTTCCAAAGTCCTTCCCCTTATCTCTACCACCTTCCCCTATTTCTCTCCTTTTGTTCACTTCACCTCGGCTGCTTCTCCCTTCCTCTTCTGCTTTAGTGCATTCATAGGCTCTTCTTCCCACCATTCACAGGACACTCACTCCCTGAGTTCCTTCAATTCTATGTTAAAATGTCATTGTATCAGTCAGCTATTGCCAACCACAAATGTTAGTAGTTTAAAGCAACCACAGTTTGTTGTTGATCATGATTATGTGAGCTGGCTACTCTTGTCTTTGTTAGCTCAGCTGGAGCTGGATGATCTAGAGTGACCTCAGTTGTATGGCCCTCACCCTTAGCTGGAACCTTAGCTAAAACAGTTAGGAGAACTAAAAGCTCTGTCTCTACTTGGGCTCTCATCCTCCAGGAGGCAAAATGAGGCCTCTTCACTGGATGATAGAGGGTTCTCTAGCAGCACGAGAGGGCAAATTTCAATGCCCAAGCATTTTTAAGCCTTTGCTTTGTTTACAATATTGAATGTTTGTTCAAAGCAAATTGCATGACCAACCCTATATTCAAGTAATAAAGAGAGAGATTCTACTTAATGAGCAGCACTCAGCATTCAGGAATGGGAAGAGCTGCAACTTCCTTTACCAATAAGAAATACAGTAATTTCTATTTAAAATTGCAATTTAGCCCCATCCAAGCAAGCCTGATCCCTCATAACCTGCTCTGCATTTTATTTCCATAGTATATGCCACATTCTAACATACTATGTTATGTACTTATTATGCCTATTATGTATTGTTCTGTCTCCTTCTTTAAATTATGAGTTTCCAAGGTAGGAAACTTTGTTCACTAAATAATTCACTTAGAAGAGTTTCAGCATACAATAGGGACTCAATAAATGTTATTTGAATGAATAAGTAAAAGACCCATCAACAATCAGAGGTCAATGGGAATCTCATATTCATCCAGAGAAAGTATCTCATTAACATCGAAGGTAATGCAGATAGAAAATTTTCAGCAATGAGGAGAGGTTTGGTCAAAGTGATCCCTGAAGAATCCATTCTATTATCCTGACAGATAAAGTTCCATTTTAAAGCAAACAAAACAAAACAACAGCAACAATAATCTGAGAGTCTGGCACAAAATCATGACAATGTTAGTCAAATTATAATTCTTGTGCCTCTTTATAGAATTAGTAGCATAAATCGGTGGAAAGGAGAAGAGGTCAATCAGCTCCTCTCTCAGCACCCCATTATGCAACAGCTAACCTGCAACAGAACTGAGCTCAAAAAACAAAAGTAGGTGGAGCTCAAATGAAATTCGAGGTTTTAATTATTACGTGAAATGAGACCCATAAATGGCTGACCAGAGATCTTTGATTGTCTTAAAGTGGTCAGAATTGTCATGGAGCTTCTCCTAAATCTCACCCAGGAGAATGGACATTCCCTGCTGGATAAAATAAAAGGACAGTGTGGGAGTGGGGGCAGTGAGGTGGGGATGTCACTGTGGGAAGAAAGTGCTATGATTATATCCCGCAAGCCATGCTGGTCGAACAATGGTCACACTGCTGTTCCAATACTGAGAGATGCAGTTGCAAAATGATGGACTCGTTTTTTATTCACAAGAACACTCTTCATGTGAAGGAATGGAGGAAAGAATGCTTATCAGAGATGAAAGAAGGGATCTAAGATTTATTGAATATGTGCAGAGAATAGAAGCAGTGCAGGAATTACTTTATAAAATCTTTCCCAAATACTATAAGCTAAGTATTGTAATTTTATATATGAGGAAATCTAAGCACAAAAAAATCAATGCCTAGTTCAGACAGGAAGTGGCCGAGTTTAACTTCAGCTGGGTTCTGGCTGACTCTAAATGCATGCTCTTCTAACAAGCCACTACCGTCCACACTGAAGCAGAATCAGATATAAATCCTCTACTCAATTAGTTTATATTCTTGCAATAGTATGAGACCCTGGAGAGTGTCCATAAATTACCACCATACGAGGTCCTAAGTGCTTTAGGAGAGGCACTGGGATGTCAAAAGAGAAAGTAATTACTTCCAGCTGAGGATCAGGCAAAAATTCCCAGAAGAAATTAAATTTTAATTTTACCTCATAATTATGACAGAACCAAAACTCTGGTTGGTTTTCTCTCCCTTTTTTTCCTTTCTTTGAGAATATTATGAGTCATATTTACATTTTGTCAGGTGTTTAATAAGCAAAGCTCTCTTTTTCCCTTCCTAAATTTATCTTCCTTCCTTACACACACACACACACACACACACACTCACACATCTAAGTGGAAGAAACAGAGGCTATACTCCTACATACAATTACTTTGAATATGGAACATACGCACCCTTAAATCAGAAGCAGTTTGGTCTCCCATTCATTACTAGAAATGAGTATAAGTACATAAATCATTATAAATTTTATTAATTAATGTTTATATATGCTTTGACAAATGTAATTATTAGTTCTAGCTTTTTCCTCATTCTAAGTTTCTAAGTTGTTTATCATATTAAATTGGCTGTATCAATTATATCATCCTTTCAAGTTGGAGGAAAGAACAAATGTAATAGTCATCACTGTACATATTATGAACTGTGATATTGGAGTCCAAATGTCAAAAAGCACACAGTTAAACATAAAACTTAAAGTGATTGAAAATTGGAGTGGACTAGGCACTTCATTTGGCCTAAAATACATACTTAAAAGATATAAATGACTAGAATTATTTTCATAATTATATTCTCTAGGATTACAAATTCATACAGAAAAATAATGGCAAATGTGTCAGCAATGGCTTTTCTAACTTACATAGCTTTTAATTAACAAAGAACTTCAGAGCTTGCTATGAAATAATAGACCAAATCTGTTCTGTGTAAGCTGATCAAACATAGAATCCAAAATTCTGTTTAGCCTACCTAATTTTAGTCAAGAAACTAATGCATCTGTTTCAAACCGAGCCCAAACTAAGCAATGAGAATCAGATGAATTCAACCTTTTGCTGTGCCCAAAATGTGATTTATGAATCGCACAAGAAGATTTACCTCTTCAATGAGATTAATAATGAAATACAAAGAAATAAAAGTTATTTTTGACAGTTACTCTTTACCAATACCTTTACATACATTATTTGATTAGAGTAGTATGTGATAGTTCTTAGCTTTGAACACACATGGTCTATTTCCAGAGCCAGGCACTTAACCACTTCATTATAAACCCAACGTTGGGTGATAGCTAAGATTTTCTACTGATTTAAAAAATTATTGATTCTACAGTACTGCAAGATTTTTGAAATTGCTACTTCACCACATGTAACACCAAAGGTGGTGTTTCATCCTGGATTCCTTTGAATTCCAATCCCAATACATGTTCATGAGCCCTTCTAATAGTTCAAGTGGGAACATGTTGCCTTAATCCCTCTAGCAATGAAACCAGCTTTTTTTTCCATTTAGTTTCCCTTTTCTTTTCTTTTGCAGATCCACAATTAGAAATGCAAGACTGAGAAGCACTGTGATGCCCAAAGTCCACAAAACCACATCACCCCGCTGCAGCTACATGGCTCCAACTCAAGCAAAGGCTGACTTTCCTGTCTGGTCAGTACCCTGTTCACAGCCCAGGTAGCATCCCCTCTCCATCTCTGCCGCAACTTCTAGAGGTTCAACCGTTACCTCAGAGGGCAGGGCTCCCACGAAGAGTCCTGCCCTGGGTCACACAGGCCATCGTGTCAGTTCAATAACGTCACTGCCCTGGCTGTGTGCTAGTTTCAGGGCTGCCAACACTGCTGCCCAGGTGGCTTTCACTGTCACTCTGCCCAGCTTAACTCATCCATACACCTAGTGCTGGACACCTATAAGATACCCCAACTACTTCCTGATGTTGGTCCCTGTGTGGACTTTTGTGATAATTTATTTGCAGTGCAAGCCCAGAGTGATGCTGCTGGACCATGGAATATAAGTATGCATAATTTGACTAATAGTTATCAGGATGCTTGCCAGAGTAGCTGCATCATTCCTGCCAGAAATGCACAAATATCTCACCGGCTGTATTTATTCTTAGGGTGGTTGCCCTAACTTACACTCCATACTTGAGTGTTTTCCCCTGATTTTCCTAAATATAACAATATTTGTGTCTTAAAGGTTTTATATTATGTTGGTCATCCTTCCCTGTCTCCCACCTCCAAGACAATATTGATGTGATTTAGAATTTGTTTTCTTTAATCCATCTTTTCTAAAAACAATAATAATACCCTCTAGTTGTGTGCCAGCATTATTCATGTATCTCTAGTAGTACCCCTATGTTCTGATATGTCTTCTTATTTCAGTACATTCCCTAAGTTTTTCAAAATGGGTTTCCATATGGTAAATATTCTGAGGCCTGATTAGATATAATGCCCTTGTTTCTACCATGTAACTATGGCGCTGAAAAGGCTGATATTGATTAAATTTTTTTATCTTGTTAGATGATATGCTTATTCTTTTGGGGAGTGTTTTCCTTTTGCCTTTGATGTTCTAGAATTTAATTGCAATATATCTAGGTAATAATAATAACTGATACTAAATAATGATTATTTCTAAGCACTATTCTCAGGGCTTTACATATATTAATTTATTTACTTCTCACATTAATTCTTTTTAATAGTAAAATAAACATTTTGCTATCTTCATTTTGTTGGTGGGTAAACTGGGGCACAGAAAATTTACCTTATAAAGCTATTTTAAATAAGAGGTCTGTCATCCTTTTATGCTCTGGGATATTAATATTCCTTATTTTTTCAAATATGGCCCTCTTCTCTTTGTTCCCCCACCTCCACCACCCCCACTTTTCTTCTGAGAAGATTATTAATTGGATACTAGCACTTTTATTTCTGTTCTCTTAATCTCTTGATTTATTGTTGCATGTTTCTCTTTTTTTGTGACCTTCTAAGGGTATTCAATCTAATATTCCAGCAAACAAGCCTTTTCTTCAGTTGAATTCTTTAGATTATTTATTTTATTTCTGGTTCTTTATTTTAACTATTACATTTTTCATATTTACTATTTCCATTTGGTTATTTTTATGACTACTTCCACATGTCATTAACAACTTTTTTCTCTCTAAGTATTTCAATTAAACTTATTTTAAATTCTTATCCCATCTGTTCTAAGAATTCTGTTGCATATGATATTAGTTTGTTGCCTTTCTCTTAGAGATTGTTCTCCCCAATATCCAGATTTTTCCCCTGTGAGCTCATAATACTGTCTCATAATATGAATTAGGGAAGGATCTTAGTTATATCCCTTTTGATTAATTTAAATAAAGAGAAATTGTGAGTCTAAGTGAGTGCTTCAAAGTACCAAACAATCTCTTTCAGTCACTTCTGTCTGCTGTCACTCCACCAAACATGTCTTCTGAATCATTTTTCAAGATGACACAGTCTCCTTAAGACAAAATCCACTAGCCATAACACTTAAAGGGAACTAAGACAGGGAAATAAGATCCCTGGCAGCTGACACCTGTTCCATTAGCATCTCACCAGCAGAGATTTCGCAGACCCTAATATTACACCCTTGTCACTGCAAGGTCCAGGCCATTGCCACGGATTTTTGTGCAGATGATGAGACAAAAACGTAATGTACAGAAAAGCAAATTCAAGGGAACTGAAAACCTCTCTCCGTGGCTCTCTGCCCATGGCTGTAGCTCAATCAGACTGCCCACTACACTCTGCAGCTGCTGCTCACAGATTTTACATCATTTCTAGATCCAGACTTGTCTCTGCTTCTATAGTTTCTCCAGGCAGATTTGGGGGACAAAACATCAGAGTCTGCTAGTCACTCTCTTCTCAGGAACCAAACACCACCCTTCTAATATGTTGTTCTTTTTCATTGGGGAATGGAGTAAAATTTGGTCAATCTCTCCTAGACTTAGAAGGATGGCTGGTCAGACTGTTTACAAACAGCTCCTTCTTTTTGTACGTTTCAACCATCCAGCTTCCTCACCCTCTAGTCAGCCAGAATCACTTCTCCAACTACCAGAAGTTATGCTTCCATGACCTTCAAGCCATCTTCTTGAATGATTCAAGCCATCTTCTTCTGGTCATGGAATCAGCTGGAGCCTTACATGCTAATATATACATAAAGTCCTTAAATTATTCTTGATAGATGGATGACACATTAACGTCAAGAACTTAGATCCATGACTTCCCATTTTTCAAGTTATTTTAGGAATTACTTTGAACCCCACATTTTAAACTGGTTCTTCAACTACAAGTCTCCATAGTTTATTAAATACACTAAAAACTGCTTGGCTATCTTAAAATTTTTTTTAAAAAAACCTCACAAAAGCTTTCAAAGTTTTACTTCTGGTGGGCATGGAAGGAAATTCTCACATTTTAAATTTGTTTGGGGAAACTACAAAAGTCTCAACACAACCTTGGCTATTGCAAGTTGAAGTTCAGGATAATCTAAATTCAGAATTGCTTCCTTCAAAATGGTCTTACTGTTAATGAATTATGCAGGTATTGCACCTTCTGTGCTTTTTCGTTCAAAAGGAGAAAAGCTGTTCTTTTCATCTGGAGCAGAGTCTGTGATTATAGACCTACTGATTAACTTCTCTGATATGGAATGGATGATGTAATTTCCACTTTTAGCTTTTTTCTTTTCCATATGGACAGGGTTGCTGCTTATAAACACTGTGGCTGCTGCCGGGCAAAAGCTTGTTCTAAGAAGTTACTTTAAGCTCATTTCTATACCTACTATTAAGCTCCCTTAGCAGCAGAGAAAAATTTTTAAAGTCAGCCAAACTAAGTTATCTGTTGCTTTCCACATATTGTTATTTATAAAAGGTAGGATTTTTCTTCAGCATTTTCTGAGCTTCCTCCTAGCTTTTAATAAAATATCATTGTGACTTAATAAAGCAAATGATAGCATGGGAAAGAGACACTCCCTGCACTTTCTTACTGAATCTGTGCAAGGCAAAACCAGAGGGAAAACCAAGATTGCAGAAAAGTCCAGCTTCTGTAAGGGGAATAAAGGGAGTGTTTTCTTACTCTGCTGTTTCAGTTAGAAGTTTATTTCACTGGAGCAAAAGGACAACTCGTATTGTTTTATTGATTAGATAGCACTCTTTGTCAAAGTGTAGAATCAAACTAAAACTAAAACTACTTAGTGACACTTAGTTTAAAAAAAAAAAAACCTCTTAGCATAGCATTTAAACATTTTGCAAAGAAAGAGAGAAAGAAAAAGCCAACCCCGTGCCTCTCATTGATCCAAAAGAAATTTATCAACCCAGATATGTTTAGACACATGTACTTCATCTAAAAAATGGCAATCACATTACTATTGATAAAATTAATAAATTGCTTTCCAAAGAGGAAAGCATAGACTGCAAAAAGACATCTGTGATGTACAGCTCAAGAACTCAAATTTTAGATCCAGGACACAAGGGATGTTGGGTGATTTATAAAATGCCTTACTGCCTTGGGTTCGAGTGCCAGTAAGTATTTTAGATCATCAATACCATCACTCTTAATATATGCTTTTTAGAACATTTAAATAGCTGATGCACTGTTTCATTTATAACCATCCTTAATAGGGTTGTTTTATGCAGTCTATAGACCTGAAAGGGGGAAGAAGCCTGGTCAAGTGGTTAAATGCACATCGGAAATCAGCAGTATTTCTGACATTGCCTATACCTGTAGTGACCTTGAAGAACTGTCATGAAATCTCAGGACCTAAAATAGACCTTAGAGGTGTCTATTCTAATCCAGTCCCTCCAGGGTCATGCTATCTCCTCCAAGAACAGTTAATACTTCTTTGGCTTTGCTCATACCTTCTATATCATATTTAGTAGATTAAATAATAGCCAACATTAACAAGTCTTACAATACGTCAAGGACTATTCTAAATGCTTTACATGAATCGCTACATTTTGTCCTCAATATGGGCCATTGAAAAACATACCATTTCTTTTCTCATTTTTTAAAATGATAAAATTGATTCCTAGATGTTTTAAGTTATTTATCCAAATTTACACTGACTCCAGAGCCTGTACTTTAACATTCAGAGTTTAACATTTTATCCTGCTTTGGTATCATATCAAACTCTGTTTCTAAAAATGAAGCTCCTTGAAGACACAGATCTAGTCATTTACATTTGAAAAATTCAATAGCACTCAACATAGTGTTTTCTAGGCATACAAAAGAGGGAGCATACTAGTTAATAAATTCATTTCATAGAAGGCGAATGCTCTGCATATTCTCAGCATCACCCAATTTTTCTACCCTTTCCACTCCATTCTGGGTCCCCAGGAAGCTGATCTCTATAGCTCAGGTCCTTTTACCCTCTCAGCTGCTCATTGGGTCTGGCCAATGAAGAGGTATAAGGGGAGGAGGAGAAAGAAAGCTGAGTTATTTTCCTGGCTCCATCAATTCAGCTCAGAAGCTGCGTTTCTTAATGAAAAGTCACAGCATCTGTCAGGCAGCTGTGAGTATAGCTACAGCTCTTTTGGGGTCCCATTAGCTACTCCCTCCCTGGCCCTTCAGAACTGATGGTGATAATAAAGTCTTTGTTCACTCTGAGGTGAAGCATCATCTTTTTTTGGTTTCCCTTAACCTTTCCCACAACTTTCTAATGAGTACCTTTGTTAAATTCTCTTTAATTACCCTGTGCAAGCCATCTGTTTTCTGCCAGGAAACTGAATGATAAATGAAAATAAGGCTTAGAAACAGTAAGCTGTTTGCCAGACATCCCCATCTATTTCTCCCTTAGCAGATAACAATAGTCAGCATTACTGAGCATTTACTATGTGACAGCCACTATTCTGAACGCAAACAGGTACATGGCAATAGGGTTTAATATGCTCTTTAAGAAATAAATTCCATTCTACATTTATATACTGCCTGTTCTCATTATAATTGGTGTGAATGTTGGCAAGTTATTTCATTAGTTTTTGTCTCGACTGCTCATCTGTAGAAGAGGAATGATAATACCTACCTCATAGATTAGTTACCAAGCATCCAGCATGTGGTTAAGTACTTATCAATTCCTGCTAGAATCTAGAGCTCTGAACTTGCAGTCACTTCCATTTTTCAATGAAGTTGATCTCTATAGAAACAAGTAAATAAAACAGTTTTATTCCATCTACTCTCAATTTAACTCAGACTTTACAGCACTAGACTGACTTGATGCTTCTACATGAATGTTGCTCAGATGTTTTAGGGAATGCCCAGGCATTTTAATATTGACCCCAACTGAAACACGCAGACATCCTTTCTGGATCAAAGTCTGGGGTAAAGGTCTTTCCTGTCGCAGCACAACCTTTCCTGCCAGAGACTGCCCCAATAGGATTCTCCCTTCCACGTGTTTTACAGAGTGCCTGTGGCCCTTAAACTCTGCAACACACCCCCAACTTTCTGATGATTCCCTGAAGCACAAACACTTACTTGAGAAATTGAGGAAAACCCTTTTTCTGCTGAGTGAAAAGGAATGGATGTGACTTAATAATCTGATTTTTAAAAACTCTGTCTAATTTTTAAATCTTCTTTTACGATCAAGTGGGTGATGAGCTGAAGGTGGCAAGGACTCTATAGATGATCCTGCACTTTTTTGTTTACTGGCACTTGGTTTATTCTTTCCTCAGCTTTAAGTCCTCAGGTATGAATTCCCTGAAATTTCATCATCAAAGTAGGCACAGCAAAACATTGGTGAACATTTGTATAGGCAAAATCATAGTAAACATGTTCTGTTTTATCATTGATTGTTTCCCTTTTCTTGTATAACTCTGCCTTTTTCTTCTTTCCCTCCCACATCTATAGAACCATTGTTGACAATCTAGTATATGTACTTCTATAACCTGTGACCATATGTTTCTTCTTATTTGTTTTACAAAATACTGAGCATAATCTACATGTTTATCTGTCTTCTGCTTTTATCATTTAGTACAATGCCTTGGAAATCTCTCCCAAGTAAACTTTCCCAGAGAAAATTTTATATTTTCCTTAACTGCTTTATTCTATGTTGTGAGTTTATAATTATTTATTTAACCATTCTCTTTTAATGGACATAGGCTTTGCTTTCAGTTCTCATATATCTCAGTGGTTTATTTTTCTGTAGAATAGATTCCCAGCATAGGCAATGCTGACTTAAAAGGTGTGTGCAGCCCTAGTTGATGTAGCTCAGTGGATTGAGCATGGACCTGTGAACCAAAAGATTGTGGTTCAATTCCCAGTCAAGGCACATGCCTGGGTTGCAGGCCAGTTCCTGGCAAGGGACGCACAGGAGGCAACCACACATTGATATTTCTCTCCCTCTCTCTCTCTCTCTCTCCTTCCCTTCCCCTCTAAAGATAAATAAATAAAGGTGTGTGCATTTTAAATTTTAATAGCTGTTGCCAGATTTGTTTATAAGAAAGCTATAATAAAAGCATTTTTACTTACAAAGTATGATCTTTATCCTTATTATCTTTTCTTATAATTTTTATCAATCTTATAGACATAAGGTATGTCATTTTTTTAAAATAAGCATTTTCTGACTACAAGTGAGGCTTAGCCTCTGTCAATATGTTTATTGGCTCTCCAGATTTACTCTCTTGTGAACTACCCATTCATGTACTTCATTCATTTTTGTATTGGTTTTGTTGCTGTTATTGTCATTTCCTTGTAAATTTTCAAGGGCTCCTATTATTCTAAAGTTGTTGATCTCTCATATATAGTATGGTGAATATTTTCCTCAATCATTCATTTATTACAGGTTTTGTTTCTGGTATATTTAGCCATAAAATGGTTTTCTAAATATTTATGTAATTAAATATGTCTACAGCTTTCTGTTTTTATTTTTCTTTTTCCAGCAGAGATTTTGTATTCCTTAAATTTTTCAAACATAAGTGATACATAGATCTGTGTAATTTTTAAATGTTTAAACTTAATATGTAATTCATCTATTTTTTATGAAGATCCAGATACTTTTCTTCCTCAAAGATTGTCATTTATACTGGAACTATTGATTAAGTAAAACTATTATTTAACAAATAATAAAATTATTAAATCACTCCTGGCACACAAAGCCTTAGACTGTATAGTTTCACATGAGAATTTTACAAAACATTTAAGGAAGTGCTAACCCCTATCCTTCTCAAACTATTCCAGAAAACCTACAAAGAAGGGAGACTCCAAACTCTTTTTATCAGGCCAGCATCAGACTAATTCCCAAACCAGATAAAGACATAATAAAAAAAAAAGAAAGAAAGAAAGAAAGAAAACTACAGGCCAATATTGCTAATGAACATAGATGCTAAAATCCCCAACAAAATATTGGCAAACTGCATTCACCAATACATTAAAAGATCATACACATGATCATACACATGATCAAGTGGGATTCACCCCAGAGATGAAAGGAGGGTACAACATTCACAAATCAATAAATGTAATACATCACATAAAAGGAAAGACAAAAATCACATGATCACATCAATAGATGTGAGAAAAACATTTGATAAGGTACAGCACCCATTTATAATAAAAACACTCAGCAAAATGGGAGTACAGTGAACATACCTCAATATAATAAAAGCCATATCCAAGAAACCTACAGCCAACTTCATATTTGATAAATGAAAACTAAAAGCTTTCCCACTAAGATCAGGAACAAGACAAGGATGTCTACTTTCACCATTTCTATTTAGCATAGTATTAGAAGTTCTAACCATAGTGATCAGGCAAGAAAAAAGAAATAAAAGGCATCCATATTGAAAAGGAGGATGTAAAACCATCATTGTTTGCAAATTACATGATAGTGTACATAGAACACCCTGTAGACTACATCAAAAAACTACACAACCTTTTAAGTGAATTTGGCAAAACAGCAGGATACAAAGTCAATGTTGAGAAATCAAAGAGATTTTTGTACACCAACAATGAATTATCAAAAAGAGAAATCAGGAAAAAAATCCCATTTACTATAGCAATAAGAAAAATGAAGTACCTAGGAATAAACCTAAGCAAAAAGGTAAAAGGCCTATACTCAGAAAACTACGCAACACTGAAGAAAGAAATTAAGGAAGACATAATAAATGAAAGCATATACCATGTTCATGGATTGGAAGTATTAACATCATCAAAATGTCCATACCATCCAAAGCAATCTATAGATTCAATGCAATCCCTATTAAAATATCAATGACATATTTTGCAGAGTTAGTACAAATATTTCAAAAATTTACATGGAACCATAAATGACCCTGAATAGCCTCAGCAATTTTGTGAAAGAAGAACAAAGTAGAAGGGATCATATCACCTGATATCAAACTATATTACAAGGCCACTGTGATCAAGACAGTCTGGTACTAGCATAAGAACAGATGCATAGACCAAAGGAACAGAACAGAGAGCCCAGAAATAAACCCAAGTCTCCATGGTCAATTAATATTTGACAAAGGGTGCAGTAGCATAAAATGGAGTATAAATAGCCTCTTCAACAAATGGTGTTGGTAGAACTGGACAGCTACATACAAAAAAATGAAACTTGACCACCAACTTACACCATACACAAAAATAAATTCAAGATGGATAAAAGACTTTAATATAAGCCATGACACCATAAAAGGCCTACAGGAGAACATAGGCAGAAAAATTTCAGACATCCCATGCAGCAACGTTTTCACTGATATGTCCCCCAGAGCAAGGGAAATAAAGGAAAGAATAAACAAATAGGGTCTTATCAAAATAAAAAGCTTCTGAATGGCTAAAGAAAACATCAGCAAAATGGAAAGGGAACCAACCTTACAGGAAAATATATTTGCTAATGATACCTCAGACAAGGGTTTGATCTCCAAAATATATAAAGAACTCACACTACTCCACACAGGAAGACAAACATTCCAATTAAAAAATGGGCAGGGACCTGAGCAGACACTTATCCAGGGAGGACATACAGAGGGCCTAGAGACGTGTGAAAGGATGCTCAACATCACTAGCTATCAAAGAGATACAAGTTAAAACCACAATGAGATACCACTTCACATCGGTGAGAATGGCCATCATAAACAAATCAACAAACAAGTGTTGGAGAGAATTTGGAGAAAAGGGAACCCTAGTACACTGTTGGTTGGAATGCAGACTGTGGAAAACAGTATGGAATTTCCTTAAAAATCCAAAAATGGAACTGCCTTTTGACCCAGCAATTCCACTGCTGGGATTATATCCTCAGAATCCTGAAACCCCAACTCAAAAGAATCTATGCACCCCAATGTTCATAGCAGCACAATTTAAAATAGACAAGTGCTGAAACCAGCCTAAGTGACCATCACTAAATGAGTGGATCAAAAAAACTATGGTACATTTACACAATGAAATTCTATGCAGCAGAATAAAAGAAGGTGCTCCTACCCTTTGCAACAGCATGGATGGAACTGAAGAGCATTATGCTAAGTGAAATAAGCCAGGTAGTGAAAGAGAAATACTATATGATCTCATCTATAAGTGGAACGTGAACAATAAGACAATCAAGTGAGCAAAATAGAACCAGATATGGAAATAAAGAACAAACTGTCAGTGACCAGAGGGAAGGAGGGAGGGGGATAACAGGGGAAAGAAGGAGCAGGGGAAAGTCCAGGAACATGTATAAAGGACCCATGGACAAGGATAATGAGGGGAGGATTGAATGTGGAGGTGGATGGTTGGGCAGGGGAGCAGAGAGTAATGGGAGAAAATGGGGACAACTGTAAGTGAACAGCAATGAAAAAATTTTTTAAATTATTATATCATATTATGGGTCTCTATTCTAACTCACTTTTTTATACCAAAGGCAATATCATATTGTTTTTATCGCTATGATTTTAGAGTATATTTTAATCACTAGTAAAGCATACTTCTCATCATTAATTTTCTTTTTCATAATTTCTTAGCTATTTTCATACAATTGCTTTTTTTAGCCAATTTTTAAAAAGTTATCCAGTTTTCAAATATCATGTTATGTGAAAAAAATATGTCACTAAAAATATTTGAAACATCACACCAGTTGAATGGGAGAGTTATGATTTTATAAAAACAAGTCAATGTTTTTTACCCTAGGTCTGATGATCAGTAAATAGAAAGGATTCTTCAGAAATACTGTTGAGGCACCTGGCCGGCTAGTTCAGTTGGTTAGAGTGTCATCCTAATACGTAAAGGTTGAGGATTCAATCCCTGGTCAGTGCACATGCAAGAAATAACCAATGGATGCATAAATAAGTAGAACGACAAAGCAATGTTAAAAAGAAAAAAAAAGCACTGTTGAATTCTTTCATAATGTAAGAAAAACATAAATCCTTAAATTTCATCAGTAATTTCACAAGAACCTACTCATTCTCATGCTCTTTTATTCACTCAGAATCACTTTCAGAAATTTAAGATGTTTTGGAACCATTGGTTGCTACTGAGCATGAGGACTAAGGTAGAGTCTGGAAACCTAATTTCTATTCACTCCTAGTCTGAAGATGTGTCAAATGTGTGTGGGGGGAGGTGAATGTGATGAGGGGTGAATTGAAGGATCAATGAATCAGAAAGGAAATCAAGATTGAAGCAGAGGAAATAATTGTAGGACTTGATCTGAAAGTCACCTTAATTTTCCTCTTATATTTACTTGCAGTAAACAATTTTATAAATTTTATTTCAGTAAATACAATTGACATTCCACTTTTTCTTCTTCTCTTAGAGCCACTTGTTCATAAACATGGCCCTAAGCACTTTAGAAGTTATCTATGAAGAAAAGCACTAAACACTATTGTTTTAGGAGTCTAATTCCCTGGAAACAACATCGAGACAAATAAAGCCATTCAGCTTTTAATCACGGATGATATAAATCATCATGTCAGTTAAATCGAGGGTCCATAAATCTCAAAAAATGCAGATTTATGACACAAAGATGCAATTTATCAGTATAGGCATTTCAAATTTGATTAGAATGATGGGTTATGGCTGAACAGATTTTTACAATTCTGCTTATAACAGCACCAAAATGGAGGCTCTCAAGCTCACAGGCTGTTGGTGTATTATGTATCAGCTTCACGTTTTCCCTGTTCAGACTAATTGCTTCTTTAATCTGTGATTGCTGACACACATGTGCAGTTGTGCAAGTTAATAGGAAGATGATTCTGATACTCTTCAATGTCATTATATTGTTTTTAATTTTCCTCACTGCCAAGGCACCATCACTTTATTTGGTGGTTTAATAAGCAGGAAATCCAACAATAAAATGTAAGTGTTTAAGATAAACATTCAAAGTATAATGCACCCAAACAGAGTCAAATGGGATTAATTTGAAATACAGATAATGTTGTAAAGCATGGTAGAGATTTATCCCTTTGGAAGTCACTCTGGTTTGCCCTGCTTAGCTTGTTGAGATCACCAATCTTTTAGTAAACTTTCAAAATCTATGCTCTCCAATTTCAATCCACTTTCCCTAATCTCATAGCAGGCTCGCATGCTGAGTCAAGTACTTTGCAGCTGACTGATATGTGGATGCATTTTTAGAATGGAACAGTGTGAAGCTGAACCAATGCAATGGCTAAAATAAGCAACCAATTTAACTCCATTGTAAAGACAGCCACCCAAATCATCTCCCAAATAATTCAAAATGTTGGGCTGCAATACTGAAAAAACACATATTTGTTCTTTTCTGCCATGCTTTTTTTATATACATCTCTGTCTTTCCCTCCTACTCACTAAGGATCTCATCGCCCTCTTGTTCTGGAGGTTTCAGAGCTATTATTATATCCACGCTCTCACATAATGCCTCTGTTAAGTTTGGTTCAGCATTTCCATTATAAAACTCGTAAGCTTCCAGAACAAATTTATTATAACTGTCTATGAGGAAAAATTGCTCCCAGCTGAAACTTAGTGTATATTACACTCATTTTCAGTCCAGAAGTCACTTGTCTTCTTTAACATATTACAAAATAAAATTTCATATCATTGCTTTTACTTTAGTTGCTACGGTCAGGTCAGTATGATATCACAAAAGAACAAAGCAAGGAAGCAAACAACTGTTCATTGCACATTTTGCCCATATTTTCTAAGATGGCATTCTTTTCCATTTTGAGGCTAAATTCAAAGTTTCAGGACTTTGCACAGTGCCATGAGGTCCCATTTCAGGACTAGTCCTTATCACTCTTAGACTATTAAGATACAGGGAGGTGGCCAGTTGGGGGACCACAGAGGAAGGTGTTTATTGCACTCACACTCAGGAACAATCATGAATTAAAATACATAAAATATAAAACACTAGAAACTTTCTAAAAATTACTTCAGAAAAGAACATTAAAAGAGATATTATGCCAGCTAAAGAAATCTCACTTTTGGATTAAGTATTTACAATAATGCAGGATATTTCTTTAAATTATTTTACGTTTTAATATTGGTGGGAAAAGAAAAGGAAAGCACAAGCAAATTTGCAAAATGGAAATTTAACTACTGAATATTGCTATAACGTTCTTCCTTTAGTAATATAAAATTAGAAGTTAAGTTTGCCCTGGCTGGGCAGCACAGTTGGTTACAGCATTGTCATGATACACCAAGGTTGTGGATCAGGGTGCATACAAGAATCAGCCAATGAATGCATAAATAAAAGGAACAAAAAATTGATGTTTCTCTTTTTTTGCATATGCTCTCTCTCTCTCTCTCCTTTCCAATAAATTTAAAAAAATTAAAGAGAGATAAAAAAGGAAGAAGAAATTAAGTAAATGGTATTTATTAGCATATCTTGAACTTGAGAAAAATTTTCCACTGGTTAAATAGACATTTGGATTTCTAGTATGTCTTCAAGTTAGTATACACCAATGAAACCAGTGATATGAAACTCCATTCTTCTGTTTGGTCTGAGTTGGAAATACATCACCTCTGGGAGATGCCTTTTAGAAAGGGAGTGCCAGGGAAGACCTGCTCAGAAAAGAAGTTCACTGGGAGCCAAGAGCTGGTTGGAAAAACTATAAACTGAGCCCTGATTCCAGACCAAAACTGCTGTTTGGCATCCATCTTCTTCTGGCTTCATCCTGATATCCATTCCCATTTCTAAGACTACCCACTGAACACATGATTTGTAGAACTGGTACGGGGCTTCATGGTCCAGAAACCATGTGTAACTCTGAATCTACCATGAAGCCACTTTCACCCAGAGGCAAAGGAAGCTGTGTCCACTGACATTCCCTTCATTGTTCTTCACACTTGGGCTGAGTGAAGGAGTTTTAAATCTGTACCTCAGCTCAGTCCAGAAGCAGGTGTGTAAGAGAAGCCAACAGATAAAGTGTATTTGCATTTGCTGGGGCAGGCAAGCTGATTCAAAGCCAAGACTAAACACAAAATGCAGGCATCTTCAGCATCCTACAGTGAAATAAAATGGACAGAATTGATAAGCCAATGCAGGTACAAAAGAATCTATACAAACATCTATTTCTTCATGCATGCTATCAGAAGATATTTAAATCTATCCAGGAACCTCTTCCTGAGAGCCTATTTCAAGCTCAGCAGCGTGCCAAGAGTTGAGGAGTGTTCACGTAGAAAATGAAGAAGACAATGATTGTGCCCTGAAGCATTAACACTTCCATCCATAAACCAACAGGAATGTCAGGAGTCTCAAATTAGCAAATGTTTTTGAAGCCACTTTGTAAATGCCTAAGTGCTGCCTACGTGTTGGTTGATACTAATAAAGTAACTGCTGAAATAAAAATAAACATTTTAATTGTTTAGAAAATTTACAAATCCTAAAAATACATCAGGTTGACACTTTCTACATAGCATGGTATATACTTTGCTTTCGTAGTAACAGGATGGACTTTGAAACCAGAAAGGCCTATGTCTGGTAATTTACTAGTTATGTGAACCTGCCAGGCAAGTTTGATCTTTTTGAGTTTAAGCTTCCTCATCTATGTAAATGGAAAATAATTTCTTCTTCAGATGGATGCCGTATGGATAATTAAATGAATTAACACACCCCCAAATGCCCGGGATGATAATAGGCACTTTCTCTACTTGCTTTTGAGAACAGAACACAATCAAAGTTTCTCCAGTCAGTTTATATCTGCAGTGTGGTGATGAATGAGAATGACAAGCAAGGGCAAGAGAGTATGTCTTTGTTTGTTTTCTGGTTGTTTGCTGAGCGGAAAAGGAAGCATATTCTTAAATATAACTTCTAAAACACCAAAGTGTTGTGTTTTCGGTCTTTTATTGAAAAAGAAAACTGACCAAATATGAATCCCTAATATCTGAACAAAAGGATGTACAATGCTTTTAAAAGTCAGAACTTAATAGAAACGGCACATTCTAGTAAACTTACATTTCATGCTTTTATTTATTTTTGTTTTGCTCAACCCTGGTAAACAAGAAATCTTTTGTGAACGTAACCTGAATCTTAATGATTGCATTACATTAAGTTCCCGCAAAATGTGAGTCATTGTCCTTCTTTTCATCTCACAAGAGTCAGTTGCCTTCAGATTTCCATCCAGAACAAACCAAAAAGAGTGGGAGAGAGCTGGCTGATTGCACCTGTGAAATGGCCAAACTGCACTCCTATTTACCTCTCAGTCCCTTCTCCTCGGGCTTTGCCAGTCATTCGGTCCTTAATGGCTCTCTCTTGCTGTTTATCACTCTCTGTTCCCATCAATTTTCATTGCTGTCTATAGCTTCTTTATCACTTTTTGTTGTCAAGAACATAACTACTTTTGGATCAGATGTTTGCCATAAATTCCTGAAACAGACATCTAGCCCATAAAGAATAGAAATGAATAGGCTAGTTTTAAATGTCACTGGTAGATAGTTCATCTCAGCAGGCGTGATTGTTAATACTTTCACATCTCTAGTTCAAAATTGAAATTTTTCCAGTGCCCCAGGCATAATTATTTTCATCTAAATGACTTGGAAGCCAGTATTACAGCATCCACCTACACATTATATTTGACCAGAACACTGACATAAACCAAAGTCACAAAAATCTATTTACGTTTATTCCTTAGTGTTGGCAGCCTTGATTTGTTAGGAAATATCTTATTCATATGGAATAAAATTTGATAGCATTGGCAATTACTGACTTCTGCTTTAGATTAATGTTCACATGTGGGAAAAGAGGGGGTTTCTTGATTTCAAATATTAAAAAAATGGCAATAACACTGAAACTTTATATACCATATTTCAGCTGACAGCACAATTTAGGGTTGAGTTACACACTCTTAAAATGAAAGCTTCCAATAGAAATGCTGACAGGTCCTTTACTTATAGGGAAGTATTTGCCTTTAGAATAATAGCAATATATTATATTTAAATGGATCCTTTTATAAGCCACTTTAAAAGCTGTCAACCTGTATCTCTTCTTCCTACACACATATACTTCTCATGAAAGTCAATATCAAAGCTATATATCTATTATTTATTTAGTTATTATTCATTTATTACCTTTATGAGATTTACCCATCATTTATTAGCCTCTGGGCAACTTTGCAAGTTTCAGAGCTAAAAATATGTGAAGATAGTCTAAGTCATTATGATTTGCAAGTTATTCTAGACATCATGAAACCAAGACATACTGCTTCTAGCTTTATTATCTTAGGAGTTCAACACACCTTCAAAAATACATATTCATCAGAAGAGAAACACTTAGACTGATATAAATCAATTACTCCATACATTAGAAAAAGAAAGCAGAAGCAATAATACCAAATCAAAGTTATTTGATATTTTTTTATATTTATGTGGGGTGAAATGTTACATAGTAAAGGTTTGCATAAATGGGATGTTATGGAGAAATTTGCATTAATAATTTATTCAACTTTCTACATCATTTTATCAAAGAAATTTATATTGCATCACGATTATGGGCTTAGCATTGTGCACAAGTCTGAAACTTTAATTTTAAATTGAATATTAAACTGAACTTCCTAGTAGGGCTAATAGCCAGAAAGAACATTCCAGCTCCAACTTTTAATAACACAATTAAAGTCAAAGTGTATCATTTAAGAGTGTTTCTCCATACCAAATGTTATCCTAATAAATATCAACACATCACATGGTTTAAATATTTTTTAAAAAAGAAGAAATGGCCCCAGATACTCCATTTGACCCCCAGCTCTCAAGGCCTCTGTTGACGTCCAGGAAAGACTCCAGGTCTGAGTTCCACTTCCGTCCCTCCCTGGTTCTCTCACTGAGAAAATACAAGGTTCAGGGGGTATAGAGATCGGAATGCAAGGTTTTAACCAATTTGACCTGGAGAGTTAAAAAGTTATAATTCCATGCCATAGATCTTTATATCCATGTAGTAAATGACCTTGGGTTAGTTATGAACCAGGTGGGTCAGCACTCTGATGTCTTCAGCAAGAATGTAACCTCCATGCAACACTAAGTACTCTTAAAATTGTTTTGAGATGTTGGAATGAAAAACATGCTCTATAAATACAGAGTGCGTGCACAGTATAAAATTCCACTCCACATATCCTACTGTCTTTACCAGTAGAGCCCATCCTTCACAACCTGTAGCACCTTTGCTTTCCTATTGCTATCCTTTGACTTGGTCAAGAAAAGTTATGTTTACCTTTAATTGCCTAATGCTAAAACAACTGTATATATTAGGGTAAACTTGGTAAAATTTCCTGCACTTGGACCACCCGCAATTAAGATTCAAATGCAGCTCTACAGAGGCAGAGAGCCAAAGTATTAATTTACTGTATTTTGGAAAGGTCTTATCAATTCCTTGACTCAATTTCTTCACCTTCAGTGCAAAGGAACTCCCCCAGTGTGAAATTATGAAATGCATTTGCAACTTAACCTAATCCAGACTATACATTTAGTTTTCAGATGGTAGAAAGACAGGTAAGTAGGGCAACTATGTAATGGGAAATGAAATAACATTTAAAAAACCAACGTTCACTTTTCCCCAGATTGTTTTTTCCACAGCATGGTGTTTCTAACTAGGCACAAATGCAAGGGCATATTCAACTTTAATATGTAAAGGCATGTGCATATTACATGGCATTTTTATTACTTGCTAGTGATTTATTTAAATGATACTCCAGGGCCATGTAATAGTTTGTATCTATCTCGGAAATTCTATTACTTTCAGAATAATTTTATAAATAGTAACATTAAACACTTTCAGAGTTTTGAAAATATACCAAATGCAAAGAGACAGATATGATCCTTGCATCTCCAGCCATATCCAGACTTAAAAAGTAGTTTCTGATTAACCCAAGAATTTTCAGTTTATTATCAGAACATTTCAGTTCTCAGACATGAACTTCACACTTTCTTCTCACATTGTATGTGCCTTCAATCCTCATTACCAAATCTGATTTATGAAGTCTGCAAGCATGGTGAAGTGTGTTGATATTATAGGACAGATTTACATATCTTCTTTTTTCCTTCTAAAATGTTCTTTCACTTTATCAGTGTCAGTCATTCAGGCACCTCTTTGACAGGGACTTGAAGGAAAGAAGATGACAGTACCAGAGTAGAAGATGCTAGATCGGAAAAAAGAAAAAAAAAAAAAAGACTGGAGTTTTATGAACACTTCCTGCAATTGCAGATGTTCATTTAAAAATAGAAGTGCATTAATTATTGCAAGACTATTTAAAGTATTTGCATTTTATGAAGCCAAAAGCCAAGGTGGGGAGGATGAATGTCAAGGCTGGTAAAGAAGGGCGAGATTGTTGTGGGAATGCATCCCTTAAGGGACCTTATTTTGCACAAGTGTCCAAGGGGAATTTCATCTCACTGCCTTACGAGTGCAGGAAGCTTTGTATTTTAGCCCTCTAGGTCCACTCTCAGCAGGTCTCCTGTTATTCCCCTGTTAGTTTGGCAAGCAGTACTGCCAAAGATGCTGTTACTCTGGTTTACATTCATTGAGCACTGCTGTGAAATTCAGGCTATAGACAAAATGTATTCTCTAAAAAATATATATTAAGGGGTCTCAACAGCCCTCACACCTACTTGCTCTTGGACTAGCTTTGCCAAATGCTCCACTTTAGAAGGCCATTAAGTATTTCTGAATTTCCATTTCTGTTGCGGCTGCTTGGTGATTATCCAGCTCACGTTGTCCAAACTGCCCTTCCTTATGGGGATGCTAGCAATCCCTGAGGGCTGCAATTCTCTTTTGCCTGCCCTGTAAGACTGGATTCCAACCAAAATGCTTACTCATGAGTGTTCATGGATTATAAAAGTTGGGTAGTTTAGAGAAAAAGAAGTGTTGTGTGAGAAAGAGTGCCAGTTTTTTAATCTGACGAGAGTAAAGAGGCCTCTCAGCTCCTGTGCGCGGGCTGTCGCGTTCCTTGTCACACTGCAGCGTGCCTGAATCCCTCCACTGCCAGATCCCACTTCAGTGACCCATCAGTCCCACCTGGAGCATGTTTATCACTTTACTTAGTGTTTTATTGGGAGTGTTTATTCACTTACCTGTCTTCCCTGCAAGAATATGAGACCAAGGCAGGCAGGAAATATAACAATTTTGTTCATCAGTTTTTTTTTAAATATATGTTGATTATGCTATTACAGTTGTCCTATTTCTCTCACAACATTCCCCTCCACCCTGCACACCCCCTCCCACCTACATTCCCCCCCTTTAGTTCACATCCATGTGTCATAAGTTCTTTAGCTTCTACTTTTCCCACACTTCTTGCCCTCCCCCTGTCTATTTTCTACCTACCATCTATGCTACTTATTCTCTGTGCCTTTTCCCCCTCTCTCTTCCTCCCACTATCCTGTTGCTAACCCTCCATGTGATCTCCATTTCTGTGTTTCTGTTCCTGTTCTAGTTGTTTGCTTAGTTTTCTTTTGTTTTAGATGTGGTTGTTAATATCTGTGAGTTTTATTGCCATTGAGGAACAGAAGACCTGGCACAGGGTAGTTTTCAATTAACTTTTATTGAACAAATGAGTAATGGAATTGTCTTCATTAACATGGCTGTCCTTGTTAGATTCTGTTGTAATGGAGTGATGGAGTCTACAAGAAAAATAAGTTCTCCATGGTGCACAACCAAAGAGTAGGTCAAAAGGTAGATGAAACTTGGCAACTGTGAATCTGAAATTCCACTTGTTAGGTTAAAATTATGTAATCTTCATTCAATGGCACATATAAGTTGCAAAGGTATCAGACAAAGTTTGAAAAAGATTTTATTGATCAAGATGGTTGGTTAAAGCAAGTCTCTGCTGAAACCACAGCAAGTAAATCATAGCCTTAGCTAATAAGGTCAGGAAGCCACTAGTACCAAAATCCTGGGAATATACTCTAGGTCTACAAGTTACTTTTAACCAGCTTAAGTAACTCCTTAAATGGATAGTCACCTACAAATAGTTATTTCAGGATAAATGTTTCCCTTCCCCCTGTGGGAACAGGAGCTGTGAATTTTCTCTTACCATTCCATTCTGTCCCTTACAGAACACAAGGGTACCTCATTCAAGAGTGTTCGTGAAATGGTTAAAGGGCGGAAGCCCAAGCTTGTGCAGGCAGCAAGTAGTGTTACAAACCACTGCACTGCAAGGTCACTAGATGGCCTGTTATTTTAAATGATATTTAAATTATCTCTGTAGAGAGGTAATTTTCAGCTGACTCTCCATCTTCCCAAAGAAGCAGAATTTGACATAGCCCACTGAAACTGAAGCAGTGGTCAAAAAAAGACATGAATGAAAACAGAAATTCATAAGGACTATACAAGCAAAGTTAGTGTAAGGTAGTTTTTCCCAGTGTGGGGGTCCACATTAATCTCACTGGGGAATTTGATAGAAATTCAAATCCTTGGGCTTCACTCCAAGTCTACTGAATCGGAAAGCCTATGTGTGGGGCCCATCAATCTTTAATTAAACAAGCCACCCAGTGATTTTAATGCATGCTGAAGCTTGAAAACCTATCATCTAAGGTGATAACTAAGTATAACTGTGCATTTTAAAAAATTGTATAGGAGACATCAACTGACCTACACATATAGTTCACGAGGATTCAATTAAAATCAGTCTGTTAGGACTACAAATGCATTTATCATCTGGATATGAGAACCATCCATGTTAGTGCAGCTGTGGGTAGAAAACACACACAAACACACACACAGCAGAAACGGAATGTCAGTGAAGTTAGATATCAGCAGATATGGATTATACATTACACTACAGTTATATTGTTATAAATTGTTATAATATGTAATGATATCTATAACAATAAAGACAGTGTAGTTTGGCATAGGAATTGCCTAATTACCCACAGGAAGAGAACTTAGAGAGCCTGCAATCCAGCCCCATATTTATGGAAGTGTAAGGTCACATAAGTCACTGGAAAGGGCAAAGAATAAGAGTGATTAAATAAATAGAACTTGGAAATACAATTTTGTGTGTAAGAAATAAAATTAAAAGCCTATTTCATAAGAGCAACAAAAATCAATGCCAGATTGATTGAGACCCTAAAACGTAAAAAGCAAAACTTAAAAACAATGTTAAATAAATGTTTTTTACTAAGTTTGATGTCAAAAAATTGTTTATAAGATACAAAAGTCACTAACCAGAAAAAAAATTGAAAATTGTATGTATATATTAATTAACAAATTCCATTAATTATAAGGTATGTTTTTTAAAAAATGCCAAACCACATTCAGAGGAAATACTTATAATACCAATAACTGACAAAGGATTAATATCAAGAACATAAAAACAACTCTTACAAATCTCTTGTGAAAAAAAGACAACTCAGTAAAAGCACGGGCAAATAAATGAAGTCCATTTGGCCAATAACTATATGGGGAGACAGTCTTGCTTCCAAATAGGAAAACATAAATCAAATTAAGACCATAGTGAGATACCATTTTCCCCCTATTCAACTGTCTAAAATTAAGAATTTTAAAAATATTGTGTGTTAAAGGACAAAGAGAAGAAGAAGATCTCTTTATACATTGCAGATATGAATGTGATAGTTGCAAGGTATCTTGAAAACAAGTCGAGATTCTCTTTACAAGCTAAAACAATGAAAAAGTATAACTTCATAATTTCACTCCTGGAAAAATACTCAAGAAATCTTACGCACAAGCATCAGGGGACAATGACAAGCACTTTCACCATAGCACTAATTGTCACCACTAAAATCAGGGAACAATATAAACTTCCATCAAGAGGAAGATTAATGGCTAAATTGCAGCAATTTAACACAATTAACTATTGTAGCATGGAGTGATTAGTAGTATAAAATTGAATGAAAAACAAGTCTCAAAAGACTACAGTAGTAGGACAATCTTCGTATGAAGTTCAAAAACAAGTAAAACTAAATATATTCTTTAGGCATATAAAAATGTTCTAGAGAATGATGAACACAAACTTTCAAAGAGAGATGATCTCGACCGTGAACTTGAAAGAAAGTGGAGGAATACAGAGTTTATTTGTTTAAGTGTTCAGTTGAATGTTCACTATATTATATTATTTAAAAATTGAGAAAAAATACTTTATATGAAAAGAAGACAATGCCTACAAAAAAGATAATAGTGCATAATGAACTAAAGACTATGATTAAACTAATTCAATATTTCTGAGGTTCCTAAATTTAAAAATGAGAAAAAGAGAAGGAAAGAAAGAGTAAAGAAGGAGGTAAGGAAAGGAGAGAGGGAAGGAGAAAGAAAGAGAAAATAAATCAAATGTCAACATGAGAAAGCAGTGTTTCCTGAATTATCTTAAAAATGCAGGGCTATACATTTTCTAATTCCTTAAGAGCAGCTAGAAGTTGAACATGTGCAGGGCAGGTGGTGCATGGGAAAGCTCTGTAACATCGTCTTAAATTTGTCGTGTACCTAAAATGTCTCTAAAACATTGTTTTTAAAAATAAAAGTAAATAAGAGTACTCCACTGAACATGGTTTAATAGTCCCAATAAATTATATCTAGTCTGTGTTAAATCTACAATAAACTACATATAGAGCTCCTTTGTAGTGTGGATAAAGACACTTAAATATATTCCCACTGGATGGAACTCTTGTTTTGATTAGCTATCAATGAGAACTGAATCCTCCACTTACAAACAGCAGGCAGGTCACCTTCTAAAGGCAATCGGGTTGGTATCTGGAGAAGAGTGGCCAAAAAGGAAAGAATATAGGTTGAGTCCAGACTGGATATACATGAAAACCTCTAAAGTCTCAAGACCCCTCACTTGAACAGGCAGCTAACAATGTAATCACATGGTCAGATGTTATTAATATACATATACATATACATATACTAATACAAAACTAAGGTATTCTAACCACAGTCAGTAAAAACACCTGTTTCTTTTCACTCTGAATTACCCATTACATATTCCTCCTCACTAGGATGGCTTGGAGTGGCCATAGCTATTTTTGAAATCTAGTGAAAGGGAAGTTTGGTTGGGTGTACGTTTGGTGTAGTTAGTGTAATATACATGTTTTTGTGGTTCCATATTCTTGTCCATTCTTAATAGGTTTTTGCCAGCTCTCCCAGTGTAAGAAAGGTTTCTAAGAAGAGCCCTATGACCTCCTGTCTGGGTCCCCTTGCACTTTCACATGCTGCTGCTCCAGGGACATCTCCCCCAGCACACTCCATCAAAGTCAGTAGTGAACAGGAGAGAAAGATTTAAAAGGTGATGCGTCAGGAGCCATTCTATGGAAAGTTCTTTCATTCACCAGAGAGATAAAATTATAAACAGAGGATTCAGTTCTTATTAACACCTAGTCAAAATGGAAGCTCCATCCTGTCAGAAATATGTTTAATAAGGCATCATATGCAAATAAAATGTATAATATATTTTAATAAAAATCCCATGAAATAGAATGTATGGAATATTATGTTTGAGGTCATAAGTCTGTAACAATATTATAAATGACAAGCATACCTATATATAAAATTATGTTCCTCTGATAGCAATAAAAACTTTTAATCAGTCATGGTAGAGGAAAGGTTAAATAATTATTTTATTCTTCAGATAAAACTAATATTATAAAATCATTTCGTATAAAGTACCAAAGAAAATGCAGTCAAAATGTGTTAGAAGGAGCACTGTAAAGTTGTACCAGAGTTAATTAATAAAAATATTAGGTTTTTTTAAATTTATTTGTTTGTTTTATATTTTGGATGTGTGTGGCACTTCTCAGCTTATGAAAATCACTTTGGTTTATTTCTGTTCTTACTTTAAATAAATATTTTCTTGTTAACCTCATTTTATACTCATAACTTCAATTTTTTTTAAGAGAGCCCACCAAAATATAGAAACTTTAACACATTCAAAATCTAGGTAAACCACTTCCTGAGTCAGTAAAATATGGGTGGCATAATCTCTTCTACTTAACCTGAGGCACCCACTCCTCCCCTCTGCCTGCTGCTGAATGTGCTGGAGGCAGGCCCGCACCATGGTACTTAATAAAGGCTGAAATTTATTCCCTGGCAACAGTTTAAGGAAAAGATGTAAAAAGGAAAGGTTTGGGAGTGAAAAATACTCTAATAAGTGCCAAGTATTATACTGACCATGGTGTTTCTCATTTTAGCCCTATAAGCAAAACTGTGCACACCAATATTCCAAGATGAAATTCCATTTTTCCTGTAGAAGTGTCATTAAAGGTGTTGTGTGCATGTGACACTGATGGCCACTCAGAGCTACATTTTGGGTAGAAGTTATATTAACCAGGTGTTCTGGACGTTTTCCCACACAAATTCAACCACTATGCACAGCTTGACTTCTTATGGGAGAATGAATTCTGAACTGCAAACAACAGATTTACAAAGCCCTTGAAACAAAATATTTTTTCTCAGTCAGAAGCGGAAGTGTCTCATTGTGCTTCTTTTTCTTTTTTTTTTTTTTTTTTTTAACCTCAATTTTCTTGCCCTCAATACAAAACAAAAATCCTACGTGTCTTCCAGGAAGAAGATGAGAAATGAATTGGATAAATAAGACCTAAATCTATAACCTGGTTCTATTTTTTTTCTGATTCTCAAGGCCACAAATCCATAAGCATCAGTAAAGTCTTAGGAAGAAGAAATATCTTAAAAACTGTGAAGACAGTTTTTTAAAAGTGTGAAAAGATCACTGTTCACTGAAACTTGGGATTTGGTTCTATTTCTGGCTTTTTCATTCACTTTCTTGGGGTTCCTAGGGGTTGGGAAAGTCCCCCAACTTCTCCAATCCATACGGACAGCATCATAGTAACGGAGATTTGAACCATGTGATCTCTAACTTCCATTTTGGTTTTTACAATCTCTTTGGTTTTTACAAAGTAAATACTTAGTGATCATTTTTTCATTTTTGAATGCTTTATAAAAATCGAGACTAAGGAATAGCTGACAATTTGCTGTAAACTTGCTGCAATTAAAATTTTCAAGTAAATATGGTAACATTTACTGGAAAGTTAAGCCTAATGCAACAAAGAAAGACAAATATTTTTAAAAAGGTCTTAAGTAGACTCATACTTCTAATGCATGAACACTTGAATTTGGAATGTAGCTATTTCACTGCTATTTGAATGACTGTTTCAGTTTTAGCCAAGGCAAGGAAAATTAAAAATATCCAGGCAGTATGTATGTCATAAATGTAACTACTGTTTATTTTAAATTGTTTCATTCCCTTTTATGTTTTTTTAAGCAGCTGTTGCTATTGCTACATGTTTATACCAATCAATCAACCCCTTGCTCCAACATTTGCAACAAAATCCAGAAACTACAAGCTGCAATGTGTCAATCTACTCATCTTGGCAGCAATGAAGAGAAATCAAATGAAAAGCATTTTCTGTTAAGGGGTAAAAGTTCCACCTACATTTACATTTATATGTAGCTGTTTTGAGCTTGCAAGCTCAAGTTTTGGGATGAAATGGGAGCAAAGTTTCTGAAGTCTTGGCCTGAGAGACAATTGAAATCCATATGTTATCAGGCATAAATGTTGCATTCCAATTGTGCTTTGCCTGTAAAGAAAAATCCCCATCAGCATTTTTGCTGAATTTTGAAAGGAAGATTTATGTGAGTGAACATTCTTGTGAAAACTTTTCTTTACCATGTATAGCTGAGCAAGACACCAATATATGATGTGTGGCTACTTCTCCAGATTCCAGAAGAACTTTTTTGAATATTCTTAGTGATCAACTTCCAGAATTCATAGATAGATAATGAAAGGGAGGAAGGAAATGGGGGTTGGGATTGGGGGGAGACTCAACAGAAGCAAATGCTAGATATGTGATAGCCTACCAAATCTTATTCTGAATGTCAAAATAACAATCACTCTCTAAAAAAAACCACATTTTAACAAACATCATTTTCACCACATTAGAGAAAGGACAGGACAAATATCTATTTATTTGTATAAATCCTGTCTTCTGTTTTGGTTTTGTATTTATTATGAAATGGGGCAGAGGAGTAAAGAAAGCAAATTTTGTCTTGGGCATAAGAGCCATAGTCTGCCCTTATCTCGGGAAATCAGTATGTGGGTGGTAGTTGCTGTCTCCACTTGCTCTGTATGCTGACTCTCCGGACACAGCAGACTAGGCCACACTGATTTAGGGAACATAGGTGGAACAACCCTGTACCCATGTAACAAAGGATCTCTCTTCTGCACACACACACAAAAATAATAATTACTTCTAATTAATACTAACATAGTAAAATTTATAGCACTAATTTATAATTGTTTCAACCACTCAAATACAGAGTTGATCCTTGAATACAGTGGGGGTTAGAGGTGCTGGCTTCTGCACAGTTAGAAATTCATGTAAAATTTTGACTTCCTCCAAAATTTAGCTACTAATAGCCTACTATTGATCAGTATCTCTTCCAATACCATACACAGCTGATTAACACATTTTGTATGTTATATGTATTATATAATTATTTTTACAATAAAGTAAGCTAAAAAAAAGACAATGTTATTAAGAACATAACAAAGAAGACAAAATACACTTATAGTAGTTATCGAAATAATGTGCATATAAAAAAAAACCCCTGCAGTTCAAACCTCTGTTGTTCAAGAATCAACTGTTAACTCCAGCAACATTACCCATCTTATCTACTACGCTCTCCACTCTACCTAGAATACATCTAAACAGTTTTTCAACAAATTTTATTGTTGAATAAGTACATGGGTTAAGTTTTAATTAGGAGATATACTGACATTTTCCTAGTAGGTAAGCTTTATAAATAACTCTCTAAAGTGATAAACATGTTTGTAGCTGCACATTCATGACATAAGAAAACAGAACAGAGGGAGAGGTCAAAGACTAGAAAACACGTGCTTAAAATTTAAAGGGAGGCATTCATTACACTGGATTGCTTCCCTTCTTCCACAACATCACACTGCCTTTGACTTTAAAATCACTAAGTGCATATACGACTCATGTTAAAACACACCATCTCATGTGCTTTGAGTCCCATGGAAGTTGCACCAATATCCATCTTGATCTTTTTGTTTTGTCTTGTCTACCCAACTCTTAGCATAGTGCCTGACACACAAAAGATGTGCAATAAATGCTTGTCAAATAAACAAATAGAATATGAACGAATGAACATCTCAAATTACACATTCATCAATGGCAAATGTTATCAAAAAGTAATTTCTATCTGTTTATTTGACAATCTTCTGCTACATGACTTTACAAACTCTTCTAAGGAAAACCATGTACTTCTAATCACCAGTGCAGAATAACACAGATAATTTACAAATAATTACAAAGCAGAATTTTACATAAAGAATTCCATTATTTTTTCAAATGTTCCATAGAAACAAGAGCCAAATGACTGACACATACTTAGTTAGATCCAGGTGCTATCCAGGGAGTTGAATACTCTCATGATAGCAAGAAAGCCCTGAACACTCCACCCTTCTCCAGAAAGAGTGAGGACACATCTAAAGCAAGTGGGAAGCTCCGTCACCACAGCAAGTTACAATATGTACCAGGTGCTCCCCTTCACTCAGTCCCATTTATTACTTAGCAATCAATTATCCATAGTGGCAAGGACAGAATTCATTGTGCTTAGAGAAGACTATCTTGGCAGAAGTCACCATTTCCAGGACCAAAAAGAATTCCAGAGGTATACGAGGTAGGGATCCCCCCAAAAAACAGAATTATCTTCTTGAGGGTGGGCTCCTTGTAATATAAGCTTCCCCCACTAACTAAGTGCTCTAGGAAACCATCTGTATCAGTGTACCAAATGGTGTTGTTGTGAGAGGCTGTGTTCAGCTTCAGCAAATTTTTCTTTTGAAGACTCTTTCAACACGTTTGTCCATTTCATGATGGGTTGTTTATGAACACACCTGCCCACACTGCACTGGGTGTTCAGCAGTTTTTGACAAAAACGCCATGAACTGGTGTGCCCTTCCCTTCCTATTCAACCAATCTCACTCTGAGTGACTTTTTTTGTTTGTTTGTTTCCCCAGATGAACTAAGTTCTCAAAGGGAACATATTGCCTATGTGGAATGAGTAAAACAAAACAAAACAAAACAAAAAACGGCAGAAGCACTAAAAGGCATCCAAATCAGCGAGTTCAAAACCTGTTTTGAGCAGTAGAAAAAAACATCTCAGTAGGTGATTGCATCAAATGGAGAGGACTTTGAAGTTGACTGAAGTTTAAACATGTAAGAATAAATATGCAGCTTTTTATAAATAAACTCCATTTGGGGGGGGTCTCCCTCACATATCTACTATGTTAGAACAGTGCTGCCTTTGGTTTCTTCACTAAACTAGAGAAGAAGGTGAAGGAAAACGTCCAGCTAAAATTAGATTCTTGTATATCCGACCAAGTTTTAGATTGGCAAACATAAAGAACAATGAAGTTGCGCAAATAGGACTCAAACCATGCTCATACTTAACCTGCTAGGAAATGATCAAATGAGAGAAGCTGTATCCCTTCAAGGAACTAAAGTGTGGACTCTGAGGCACGGGTAGCAGTCAATGCCAACAGCAAAATTTCTGCACAGACATCTCACACGGATCTTCCTGCATTCCAGTGGCTGAGGACAAACACAGAAGGGACGTAGACATGGAAGGAAAAGGAGTATCAGTGTGAGGAGTGCCTTTCAACATGGATAATGTAATCTTAGTAAAGATGAGAGTGAACGCAAATTCATTTAACTTATTTTCTTCAGTTAAATGCAGCAAGAATTTTAGGGAATTCTGTCTTTAACAAAAATGGAGTTCTCCTTTCCCTTAACTTTAAAAATCTCGAAGGAGTACTTACTCTACAAACCCTGGATCAATTCCTAACACCTCCATGTGTGAAGTTTTGCAATTCAATGGTTTTACTCCTCTGAAAAGAAACTTCATGTCCTGAAAAAGAACTTGTCACAGCCGCTAAAATCCGACCTCCAATCTTCGGGAAGTCTCACGTGAGCACCTGTCCTTCCTACTAGCACCCGGTTGTCTTTGCCAGCAGCTCAGAGAGATTATCACGTGCAGGATGGTCGGCCTCGCGTCCAGGGCGCAGCAAAGCGCGATCAAGCTCTGCGTGCTCCACCGGCCCAGCCACCTCTTTCAGGGCATTGCCCTCCTGCCTGATATTCAGCCCTGGCAGCCTCGAACATTAGTTAAGCTTTTCACTCACAGCACCCCTGTAACAAACGTGTGAATCACCGCATGACTTCTTCAACCAGCTGGTTTTCCTGGCATTTGAATAAAAGTAAAAATAGAAAACAAAAAGGGAGAAGAAAAGTGACAAGCTGAAACCGGGAAGAGAAAGAGGACAAGGTACAGAAAATTGGCTCCGAGATGCCAGGAAGGGGGTGGGGTCTGGTGGGCTGATACTGCCATCTAGTGCCTCGGAGAAAAATACTGAATCAATCTCCAAACAAAGTGATGCGTTAATACTTGTGTTAGTTCTAGGGGAAAAGAAAATACTTTTAAAACTGAGCCGGGACCATGATGAGGACAAACGTTCCTGCCTTAGTAAATATACAGGTGAAAGCCATGGCTTCCACCTGTATAGTAAACTAGGGATGGCTCTAGAGAAAACCTTCCCGGAGCTGCCTTGCTGCCGGAAGTGGGTCCTCAGCTTTTCCATTTCAGACTTTGATAGACCACTTCCTCTGTTCAACTGCTGGATTCTTCTCCCCGTAGGGCTGCCAGGTTTAGAAAAAAAAAAGACCTTAGTTAAATTTAAATTTGAATTTGAATTTGAATTTTGACAAATAGCTAATTATTTAATTTTTAGTATAATATGTTCTATGCAATACTTAGGACATACTTATACTATGAAAAAAAGTCATCCTTTATCTGAAATTAAAATTTAACCAGTCATTTTGTATTTTATCTGACAATCTTACCTCACCTCCAAGTAATGACAGTATTTAGCCAAAATTTTAGATGACAGTTTTCTGTCAGAACATACCTGCATTGTCTCTAAGAAAAATATATTACTTTTATCATCATCTTTGCCACCATAACTATTATTACAGGCACTGGTATGATAATTGCTAGATAAAGAATAATTAATAATAAATGCAATATTCATCAGTATCAAATTGAGTCTATATTGATCTTTTGTTCTGTATTCCCATTTATTCTGTGATACATCTATGACCTAAATGCTGGTGAGAAGCAGATGAGGTTTGAAGATATAGTCATTAAAATATACCCCGAACTAATAACCACATGGTGATTAAAAACCTATATAAATGTGTTAACATGACCTTAATGTTGTTAGTTCAGAGCTTATGTGTCGGTGAACGAAGAATTATGAAACATGAGTAAAAAGGGGTCCTGCTTCTGAAAGAATTTCCACTTGCCAGGAAAACAAGAGTGTATAAAATAAGAACCTTACCAGCTTTATTTTTCACCTTTAACACACTTGACTACTTAGATCAAATTTTGCTTTTAAGTTTTGACGTTTCGTGAAAACATCCCTCTCATTCCACTTTGCTGAAGGACAAGGTTTAAATGTTGCACTGAACAAGGATAGCTTGTCAACTTCGACAAAGATGCCGGGGGTTGAATGATCCTGTGTATTTAGGACAACCTATTCAATTGATGGATAAGGTCAAATCTTCCAGAATTTACTGCAAACATATTTTGGATGTTATAAAATTGGGCCATTTTCCAGCTTGTGTTGGTCATCAATAATAAGAGATGGGCTCTCTAAAATGAGGAACAATGATCTTATGTGGTATTGAAACAGCCCCAAAGAGTACTACTGAGTAAATGATCAGCACCATTCCCTGGCTGCCCTTTGGCTGTTTGCTTTCACTCACTTCAAGCTGCCAGGAACTTTGCCTGCTTTCTTGCTTTATTTTTTATTAATTTCTTGTAGAAGCTGAGATTTAAAAAATGTGAGCTGCTCTGCCCCCCAATTCTCATAAACCCCTACGCAATTACACAATATCAATGCCTTTTCTTTGCTCATTAACACTGGACAAATAACCAACTTCCTGCGATTTAATTTTGTTCATCAAAGTGGGATGAAATCTAACCTTCCTTATCGAAATAAAAAGGCTCAGTTTTAGTAAACAAATATCTTTGAAATTCCAGGAGTAGAATTTAAAATATATTCATTAGAATTTAAAATATTCCAATTATTAAAGGGTGACTTGGCCCCAAAGTGATCACACTTGGAAGTGTCACACCTCGGAAACCGGGAAGGTGATGCATTACACATATAATGATATTTTAGTGCAGGTTTATATTGCTTAAAATAATAGATGTAGTCCTTCAAAGGGTATCGATTTAGTTCACTTTTTATATTGATTTATAATATAAATTAGGAGGTATATTATCTTTACTTTTATTTCTTTTTCACTTTCCAGTGATCGCCAGCACATACCCTATACTTAGCAGCTTGACCCCTGGTTGATTAGCTAGCAAAAAATAAGCAAAGAATTCATACAGTATAAGAGAAAAACCTTTTTATAGAAATCCTTTCTTTTATAAGAATTATTCCCTTTAAACATCAATTTGTATATCTGGGATTTTTTTTTTCTCAAACACCTATATATTTCATCAACTAAATTATTTTTTAGGTCATGGAAACTACATTGGTCTTACCTAGCCAACAGAATTATAAGTAGAAAAATCTATAAAATAAAAAATATAAAATTCACCCTATAATTGACAGGATTTTTGTTAAATGAGATGCCAAGGATTGTAGGCAGTAATATAGTATGGGAAGAAAAATTTTATGGGCCTCCTATGTGTATGTGCCTGTCTTGTGAACAGAGTTGCTAATAACTTTTATTCCAGACCGTCTTTTCAAAACTGCCTTTCCAAGAAATTCTTTTCATGAGTTGCAAACAGCCTTGGAAGATAGAAATAGTGTCACCCTCCTGGGAAGGGAGCAGATTTGTTTGCTGCCCGGTATGATAAAGATGACAAAGCATGGTGAGCTTGCCCTCTGGGCAAGGTTGGCCAGGTTGGCCTGAAACCCCTTGAAAGACTGGCACTCTCAGCTGTGCCACAAGCCCATTGCACGCACAGCGTGGGCCCTACCGGGGCCCATCTTCCAGCAACTCCCAAGGGATCTGGGTGTGGGTCAGGGAACCAGTGCAAACAGGAAGCTTCTTACTCTCTGTTTTGATGTAAATAAGTCTTCTGTTTCTGACCCAGGAATCTCAAGTCTTTTTCTCTAGCATTCATGAATCTATGGCAGCCTAACTTGTTAACTCATAAATAGGATCATATCTCAGACCCTCAGAGTTCTAGACATAACGACATGAATGTGAACTTTTAAAAAATTATCTGTAGGTCTTTATAATTCTGAATTATTACACTGGAGAATTGCCTCAAAACTGATAATGTATATGTGTCTGTGTATTTGGGTCTAGGTGTATTGAGGGTAGCGGAAAATAACTGAGTCATCATCTCCCCATGGTAACCCAGTTAATGGGAGCAACATTGGAGCATGACTCAGCAGCTAGTGCCTTGACACACCAGTCCCACCATTTCTGCTACAGTCACACAACTCCTGGGGAGGAAATGCCATGCAGAGGTTGGGAGTGCGGACCGGTTGTCAGGTTGTGCTGTCCCAACTATCCACTCACTGGCTGTGCGACCTCCAATGAGTCACCTAAGCTTTCTTTGTAGTTAGTAATATACACCTCAAAAGGTTGTTGATAAAACCTGCTAGTCAGGCTTTTATTGTTTTTACATTCGTAAGTCAACCCAATCAAATGACTAAGTTTTGTTTGATTTAACTGTGTCACAAAGATTTGAGGAACACTACTTATTGAATAAATCTGACTTAATGACTTAATTTTATGAAACTCAATGGGTATTTTTTACTATTTCTCTGTTTAATATCTTTTTCATTAGTTAACACCCACCTTCGCTAATATATCAATGTCTCCTCAAATACCTCCATAATTAACATAGCAAAATCAACATTGAAATTTCTTCATAATCATTTAGCAAGTGTCTCCTTACCTAGCTTTTTATTTCATTTCTTATATAACCTTTATGCTTCTTACTACCTGCATTGAGTATAAATATCATATGTACACAGAGTTTTTCAGATGAAGATTTGTGGACATTTACTATATATTGCCTTTTCTGCCAAAAATCTGAAAGCTCTATGGCTAAGACACTCCCAAATTTACCAAAATCCTTATAAAAGCAATGATTATAATGGGGGGGAATAGAGTTTCAGACACTATTGTGCAGTAGAATTAGACTATTACAGTAGAATTACACTATTGTGCAGTAGATTTTAGACTCATAAAATTAAACTTATTTTTCCTGTGGGAATTTTAATGTTAAAAGTAATTTTTATAGTTAAAAGTTATTTTTATTGCATCATAAATTTATTGATTAAAGCTGGAAATAAGTGACTAACCAATTATTTGTTGCCTTTCAATACACATTATGTAAAAATCTCATAAATTTTGGCATATAGTCTTATACAAATAAATCGTAATATAGTTTATAATTACCTTCAGTAAAGAAAAAATATATCATGGTAACTTAGTAGCCATAACTCATAAACTCAGAAAAGTCACTAGTTTATGTTGTCTCATTTATGTTGTCCATGTAACCTTTTTTTTCTTCTAGATAACTACTACTTTCCCAATATCCTTCAGTGTTATTTTGGCCGTATACAGGAGACACTGCACTATTTAAGCAGGTGCTAATTATTGTCTTCATAAACATGATTAAATGTGGATCTGAGTCAGTGATCCTCTCTATACACCCTAAGAATAACACAATACATTTTGATAAATGATAAGCAGTCATCTGGAAAGAATTTTATTGGAACATTTTAGCCTGTTAATCAAAAAAATTAAATATATTTTATATACCGATATTCTCTTATCCTCTCTTTCTTCTTTATATCTCACATATCGGACCTACCAATTTCCTAAAGAACTTACATATGACAAATCATGAATGAATTGCTGTATGTCTGCCTAGTTGTATCAGGAATACAGCCCCCTAAGTAGCCATTCCAGGAACTTAGAGTGAAGAAAGGCAGTCAGACCTCAAGATATGTTCCTACAAAGTCTGAAGGGCCACCTGTCCCAGCTACATGCCACCCTTATTCAATGGGCTCGCCAGGCTGTACCAGAGGTAAAGACACTCTGTCGTCCTCTACTGCACTGTTTTATCACCATGGGTTCAGGAAAGTGTTTTTCTCTGGGGTGGGCAGGGAGTGGTGAGGGGAGTAAATGGAGACAACTGTGCTTGAACAACAATGAAAGAGAGAGAGAGAGAGAGAGAGAGACAGAGAGAGACAGAGAGAGACAGAGAGACAGAGATCCGCACAGCTAACAATGGGGAAGAAAAGAACATCACTCATTATGTTCATGCTTGACTTTGCTCACATTTTCTTGTTTTGTTTGTTTATAGGTTTTAATTTCAAATAAATATTTAAGACATTAAAAAGTCCATTAAAAACAATGGTGAGGGCAGTATGATGAGAATGGTGCACGGACAGGTGTGGAGTTAGCCTTGAGTCAGTGATTTTGGGGGTCTGTTTTGAAATACTTGGAGTCCTCAGCACGTGGCCATGGCACATTAGTGCACGCTGCCTTCCTGCAGCCAACAGTGCAGCTGAGACAAAAGCAAATCAGCCATTACTGCAAACATTTTATTGACAAATGAAGTGTTTTAAAGTTTTGCTCTTAAAATGTCCCTTCGGAGCTGAATCTTGAAAAGCTCTGCCCTTCTCCATTCCCAGGAAGGGACGCTGAGGCATGGGGAGGTTAAGTGAGTTGCCCAAGGTCACGCAGGAAGTCCGTGAGTTAACCAGAAATAGCACCCAGGACTCCTGCTCCCACACCGCAGCTCCAACCACCGGACCGTGTTTCCTGACAGCAGAGGAGCATTAGACCACAGCGGTTTGCCAGCAACATCAAATAGCATTTTGCCAGTGTAATTTACCTCTTTCGGAATTAAGTAATAATACCATTTTACCTTAATCTATCACCTTTTGTCCCAGAGGAGCCTAAAGTGCCAAGAGCTTTAGTTATGAGTTTCAGCAGCTCACGTATAAATCAGTTCACACACCATTAAAATGCAGCTGCCCTTGGAGTCCACGCTGCAGCTGTTAAACATGAGTGTCCCAACGTGAGACATTTATTGAGCACCAATGATGTGCTAAATGTTAGAGAGGATGCAAAATTTGAATTTAGGGAGTTCATAGAAACTAAGAAATAGAGGAAAATTACTTAAAATGTTGATGGCATGTAAATAGAAATCAGTCTACTGCTGGAACACACTTCAGTTTCTAGTGAATATAATCATCAAGGGGTGTGAAAAATTGCCTTCGGTTGTAAAAAGGGCTCTGAAAATGTGAAAGCAGTAGTTTAGACCACAGATAATGCTGTTTCAGACTCATTCCAAGGCATTCCACTAATCTTTACCTGTTTCTTCGCTTTCATTCCTTATTCTTCCTTATGTTCCTAGGCACTTGCAATGACAAATTTAAATAGCCCAGTCCAATAAGTTTAATGTAGCCTGACCTGATTTTTTGATGGAGATCCATTATATAACTGGCCATGTCTTCCAGGGGTCAGTGGGGGATGGGGTGGATCCAGAAGAGAAACAAAGGACACTTGAGAACACAGTAAATAATGACCTGATTAATGGAAAAATGATAATTGTATGATAAATGACTAAAATAGAATTATAAGTTTTTTGACAACAGCTCCCACACCATATGCTTTAAACTATTATGTGCCATACGTAAACTTCATGCACTTACTAAATGTGTGATAGAAATTATGACTGGAATTCATCAGGATTATTTTTATTTGCTTTTTTCCACAACCATGTAAAAAGTTAAGGGAAGTAAAGGAGAGTTCAAGGGAACAGAAAATTCCACATGAAGAAGTGACTTTCTACTACATCTGTCTATGGTTTAGAACATGCTTTGGTTGCTCAGATGTTACTTTGTAGGACTTCGTGCTGAATGATTGCTCTGAAACAATGAACAAGCTGATCTGATCTTCAGAGAGGAAAAGACACAGAAACGCAATAAAGGAATCTACTTGATGTGCTGCAGACATGACCTGACAAAATGGATCACTTTGACTGAAACACAGGCCTTGGGAATAAGAGAGAGAAGCTCTTTCTTCCACCACCACACTTTGTGACATCAAAACAGAACAAAAGCAAAACAAAAAGTCTGCTTCACCTTGTTAGCTGTTAATTTTTGGGTTCTAGATGGCTGACATATCAGGAAGCTTTATATAAACAGCTAATAAAATCACCCTGGAGGAGGGTAAAATGAAAGAGAAAAAGACTAGGCATAAGAAGTAAAGTTTCATTGTTTTCAGGGGTTCTGTTGTATCATGACTTAATACAAGGTCTACTATGGGTCTATGTAATTTGGAAATATTTTTAATTACAATTTATTTTTCAGATCTTAGCCTTCCGATACATGCATAGGGTTAAATACACACACACACACACACACACACACACACACACACACACACACACGTATATATGTATTGGAGAAAACCTAAGCAGAAGCAAAAAGGTCTCAGGGATGTCCATTGGCACAGTGCTCAACATGGTGCCACCTACTGGTGCACCTGTTACAAAGGCTGAAGGGAGTCTCAGTTTGCAGTCCCTTATCTATTTACTTAACATTGTCTACCAATTCTCTAGCTTGTGCCAGACATAGAGTAATCCAGTGATGAATAACACATTGTTCTTGTTGCAAGGAGCTTAGCGTTTAGTATGTGTGTGTGTGTGGGGGGGGGGGGCAAGTGTAAAATAATAATATAGAGTGACTGACTGAATGAATGAAATTGCCATTTAATATGATACATGCCAAGATGAAGTTGTATATATAAAGTGATACTTAAAAACAGAGGAAGAGAAAAGTAGAGATATAAAGGAAGATATCTACTTAAATTCTAAAGAATAGATTTCCACCAGGAAAAAGAGGCTCAGGTATGGAAGAGGCAGATTTTAGAAGCTGAGTATCCAAAAATGAGGGTGAAAATTCTCCCATTCTACCTGATGTAAGTCAGGCTCCACCTGGATAAACGAATTATGTAGAGACCTCCGTAGTGACAGGATTTGGAAGCTTCTCTTTGTGGAACAATTGGAGTCTATGGAAATGCTGATTTTTCAAAGAGGAAAACAAAAGCATCTGAGTAATCTTTAGATAAAGATTCTCAGGTGAAAAAGAGAGAACAGCTTGTCCAGTTTAGCTTCAAAGAACAGAATAAGGCAGAATGTCAGGGAGACATTAGAGCAAAGCAGACTTTGGGTTGATACATGGATGGGTATACCTAGAACTATTCCAGAATACACTGCGTCGTCGCCATGACTGGAGGTGTTGAGGCTGAATGAACGATTGACAGGGATCTTGCAGAAGAAATTCAACCACCATGTGGGTGAACTAACTCACATCTATGATCCTCATCTGTCCCGGAAGTCTTTAAAAAGTAATGTGAAACCAGCCTGCATAGTGGTGAGCCTGGCTTGCTTTACAAATACACTGTTGTCTTAGTCAGCTAAGGCTGCTGTTGCCAAATTACCATAGACTGAGTGGCTTATAAATGATTCATTTCTCACAGTTTTGGGAGCTGGAAGACTAAGATCAAGGTGAAGGCATGACTGGGTTCTGGAGAGAATTCTCTGCTGGGTTGCTGACTGTTGATTTTTCTTGGTACCCTCACAGGGTGGAGAGCAGAGAGAGGAAGAAACCTCCCTCATGACACTTACAAGAACAAGCATCTCATTCAGGAGGGCTTGACCCTCCCGACCTCATCTAATTCTATTACCTCTCAAAGGTCCCACTTCCTAATACTGGAGAATAGGTTTTCAACGTGTAAATTTGGGGCTACACATGCAGTGCATTGTAATTGTGCATGTTATGTTAGGTTTCTGATTTTCTGGTGAGGCGCAGGAGCTGAGGGCAATGGATCACACATGCAAAGTTTCTCCACAGGATAGTCTAAGGGGCAAACAAATGCACCCCTGTAACCCTCAAGCTACCTCTGCCCTATGGAAGGAAAAATAAGAAATTCCAGGCCCAGAAAGGAAAGAATAATGAAAGGGAATGAATAGAAATAGAGTACTGTGGCATTGTTCTTCCCTTCGTACAATGGAAAGGGGGAGAATATTTCTTCTCTCTAATTCCAAACTAAGTGAGAGGGGACAGTGAGCTACCCTCTGAAAAAGAAGCTGAGGGTGGGAATCACAAGGAAAGGATATTGACCTCCAGACTTACTATATTTTGGAGCCAAAGGTTGGATGCCACCTGCTAGAGACTGAATGTCCACCCCCAAAATTCATATGCTTCAATCCTACTCCTCATTATGATGATATTAGGAGGTGGGGCCTTTGGGAGGTGGTTAGGTAGCCTTCATAAATGGGATCAGTGTCCTTATAAAAGAGACCTCACAGAGGTCTTTGGTCAGGCCTGACCTGAA
Organism: Anoura caudifer; assembly: GCA_004027475.1. Taxonomy (NCBI): domain Eukaryota; kingdom Metazoa; phylum Chordata; class Mammalia; order Chiroptera; family Phyllostomidae; genus Anoura; species Anoura caudifer. The sequence goes on from PVKU01007309.1 coordinate 57,574, forward strand.
GAGACGCAGAACTTTCAACTACATGGAAGATAGAATTTTAATTCTTTTCAGATTAAAGTAAATACTTAAATCTCAGAAAGGATAGTATCCTGATACCAGAATAATTATGTCATCTGCCAAAGATATCCTCAACATGTGGGGAATGGAGATTTAATATAATTTGTGAAAGGTAACAGGGGAAGGAAGAAAAAAACACTTTCCTGAATGCCCTTTTTAAGTCCAAGACATTTTTTAAAACTAACAAAATATACATATCCCATCATAACCATTCTAGGCATTTCATTAATTCAAAACATCCTTTATTCATTTACTCAGAATATTTCTATGGCCTTCAGTATTGTCCACCATATTTTATAGCAAACTTTAAGTTAACTTTAAATTAGAGTTTATAGTATATTAAAAGAAATACATTAATGTTTGCATGTAAAGCTTCTTTATAAATGAAGATACTATGTAGCAATTGGGGAAATCAGGTTTGGGGGAGAGGAATGACAGAGAACAAATAAAGCACGGTAATTAAGTTTTTGCTCTGATCTAGCTTCATTCTTCTTTGCAACGAAAATCAGCAGAATGAACTTCCATTCTTGGAAACGTTGACTGGTGGTATTGGTTATTGCGAGCACACTCCCTGCATACAGGGTGAAGGGCGTCTAATCACAGGAGGAGCTAATACAATTTTATGCTATAATCCTGTATTACAATGGGATGACTTGGTAATATACAGCCCATTCAAGGAATGTGTCCTAGAAGGTTTTTATTGAGTATCACAAAATCCACACTGTGTATATAATTTAGAATCTGTCAAAGTAGATGAGAACATATTAGGCTTACTGTTATGGGGAACAGTTTCAATCAGTATCCCCACTCCAGCCCATTATTAGTGGCCTCCTATGGCACTGTGCTGAGAATACTTCCAAAATCACATCTGGGTGCAGCAGGCGTACCGTGAGCAATTAGCAACATGTGCCGTGAACATGGAGAAGGGAGAAGTGTCAAGTGGGCTACTTATTTGTTAACTCTGAATTAAAATCGATTTTCCTTTCACTATAGCAACTGATATTGAGGTAAAGCAGGCTGCCACCCTGACTGGGGGGGTCTAAGTTGGTTGTGGCATTTCCCATACACCAAAAAGTTCATAGGTTCGATTCCCAGTCAGAGCATACACACCTAGCTTGCTGGTTCAGTCCTCAATTAGGGCACCTGGGGGAGGCAAACAATTCATGCTTGTCTCTCACATCTCTCTCTCTCCTGAAATCAATGAATATATCCTCAGGTGAGGATTAAAAAAAAGAGCAAGCTGTCAATTTGTCCATTCATGTGGAAATAGAGAGAAAACTATGGTTGGACTGCAGACAAGTAGCATCAAGTCATCCCACAATATCCACAACAGCATGCTACTTTTGATCTTAGTTTTTCATCTGAATACTAACCCAATACCAGCAGCATGTCTCTAGGAGGGGACGCAAGGCATAGAATGGGAAAAATCAGCAACTGAAGACCTTTAGGCATTGCGAGTTCATGAATCCACAGGGTGTGCAGACAAATATTCAAGGGGCCACCACTCACCCCAGATCTCTTGGGAGTTAAACACACACACACACATTTATCAACTATTATTATTCACAGTAGTTATGTTTGATAAAGTCACTATGAACACTGAGTTAATAAATGCTAAATAATTGCTCCTAGGGGAAATACAGGGTTGGGTCTTGAGAGCCTCTGGTCACATTTTCATCAACTGATCAATACATAAATTTATGTTATGGGTGTGTTTCTGTTTCAAGACATCTCATTTAATATATATTGTGATTCATTAACATTGAGCTCATGCCCAGCAGCACTATAACTTGTACCTAAATGAAGCTTTTCTAACATATTTTCTCCATAAGCCACATCACAGCCTCTTACACTTAGAAACACCAGACAGCACTTTTTCACTATGCTTGGGGTCACTGAAAACAATGAAACTACCAACAAAAAGTAATGGGCAGTAAATAGACCATGAACAGGATACTTGTTTATGTACGAGAGCAGAACACACACATCAGGGAACTAAAATATTTGGGAGACTTTATGCATGTACACAAATGATTATGAAGGCATCATGAATATTGATTTTGAAGTTACAAATAAACTTTAGCAAATAAATGAACTTGAAAATACAAAATCTGCAAATAATGAAAATAAGCTGTGTGCATGTGTGTGTGTATCTGCAAATGCTAGAATACTAGGACTATTCAATTAGAAATAAAGTTGCAACATTTAATTGACTTCATGAGTTTACACTTAATTAAAGAATTACAACTAGCACAATAAAATATTTGCACAAATATAAGCTGAGTATATAAGGAGACTATATTTGCACTGAAACACTAATAAAATATTGGAAGATGAGTCCTTGGATGCCTCAAAGCAGACATACTTTTTAAAAAGTGGGAATTTTTCTGAGTTTTTGAGTCTTGCACAGAATTTGTGTAAAAGGTGTAGCAGATAAGAGCTTTGTAAAGATCCAGAGTGAACAAGGGGCCAGAGGCAAGAACGATGCTGATGCCTTGAGGGTCCCCTGTAGTGCTCCATGATCCACAGACTTGGCAAAGAACAGAGCAAATAGGACCCCACACGCCAGCAGGCCTGAGGCCGCCATTGTGTAGTCGGAAATACCCACCAGTCTGAACTTGTATACTGATTTTAGGCTCATGCTCTTACAGAGTAATGGCTAGGCCTTTTTGGTGTATGTGTATTTAGCTAAATTAAGCATGGGTCACTCTGCACAGAGGGCACTTGATAAATTTAATTCTCGGTTATGCCTTTCTCTCCTGCCTCATACAAAAGAAGTGAAAGATTACAGTTTTTTTCCCCTTTCCCCACAGTCTCACAGTGTGGGAGTAGAGCGTTTCTTCTCATTGCCATTCCCTCTCCCCAGGATAAAGGAGAGGAAATGATGGGAGCCATAACAAATATTAGCCCAGGAACATTACTTAGCAGTCCCAAGGGAGTGGAGACTAAATAAATCTTCTGTGTGGCTTTTAGAGACTAAATAAATTTTCTGTGTGATATAATCAGGGGCAACATTGGTGAGAACTTTATTTCTGAATGCTTTCTGAGAATGGGCCTGTGATTAAACTCTGTTCCATTGTTCAAAAAGAGGGGCTTCAAGGCTCAGCAACTAAGGTCACAGTAGAGTATCAGTGTCTTATCTGCCTAGTGTTTAAATACCCTTTATTGAATGCACAATTTTATTTTTATTTTTTATTAAAAAATTAGTGATTTTATTAAGATAATACATATATAATAGTTATACAATCATATTGTACTAAAAAGCTTACAACCAAAAAAGCAGTGTTCACCCTTCTTAACTCTTTAGTCCTGCTTCTGCAAGGCAACCAGTTTCAGCCCCTGTTTTAAGTATACTGTTTTAAAGCATATAAATGCTGTATATTTGTTGCTGTTGCTATAACAGTTTACAAAAAGAGGGTAAGCAGATGGCTGTTGCTGGAGCAAAGTGGCAGATTCAGGCAATCCTGTTGGGCAGAGGTCAGCAGCATTTTTTCTTGTGTAAGTCCAAATAAGAAATACTTTAGACTTTGCCTGAGAGTAGTCTTTCACAATTACTCAACTCTGCCTTGAGAAAGCAGTCATAGATAATATGTAAATGAGTGAGCATAGCTATGTTCCAATAAACTTCATTTACGGTTGTGAATATTTGAATTTAAAATACTTTTGATGTTATAAAATATTGTTTTTCTTTTTTTTTTAACTGGTCAAACACGCAGCCACTGTTGTTAACTTGCAGGATATACAAAATTGATTTGACACAAGAGTTGTACTTTACTGACCTCTGTTTTAAGGTAAAAGAGGGTAAATACATTTCAGAGGCTCAGAAAGAGAACCCTGGGGCAGGCTAGTGGTGTAATCATGAATGCAGGTGAGGACAGGTTCTCAGTCTCAAAAAGGCTTAAGTACTGCCCCAAAGCTATTCATTCACAGGCTTCAGAGGCTTTGGCAGCCCACAAAGATGTCCCAGAGCAACACCAAAGTGATTGCTCTATCAACCTAACAGCTAATGCTGCCTTTTAAACCAGCACTACTCAGGCTTCATTCTGGCCTGCCAGTCCGACCTCCTTTTTAATTAAATTATTTTCTTTGGCCTTTGACAGGCTTTCTCCTTTGAAATTGTCTTTCAGGAAGTGTACACCCCTACGGGAAGTTGGTTCTGGGTTCTTGGCCATCTGATCATCAATAGAGTAAATATCTAAGAAGTAGAGATAGATTTCCAATATAAGAATTCTAAAAACAAAGATAATTAAACCTGAAAAAGGGGTTACTTTTGAGTATGGCTTTGCATATAATAAAAATGAGATTCCGTTTTACAAAGATAAACTCTGTGAAACACTATTTAACCTCAAGTGCTATATGCCATCTTTCACTTCAAGATATGTGAGGGAGCTGGGTTTGGGCCTCATTGAAGAACAGTCTCCCTCTCATCATTCAAGTAACTAACAAGTTTAAGGCCCCAGTGTACACCAGGAATTTCACGGACAGCATTTGACTTCTACTTGACAAGACACTTGACCCTGACCACTGTTACTATGACTGCTCTGAAGAGGACTAAAATGAGACTCCTAAGTGCTGAGTGACTTATTCAAGCTAGCACGTGACAGAAACCCACATCCACCTGGCCCCATTATAATACTCTGACTTCCTGTAGATTTATAATATGAAAACATTAGTAAGTTACACCACTTTCTGAGGGTTTGGGGATGTAAGGTTTCTAGAACTCAACTAAGAACCAAAAAGCAACAAGTTTAAAAGGCCTCTAAGCAGCTCCAAAGAATGTCAATGTCTAGGAATTCAATTGTTTGCATTTTCCTTAAAGAAAAGTCCATCAGCCACCACTTGGGGACCACCTACTTTTATGAGAAACATCATTTTAATCAGTTTGGTTATCAGGTTTTCCAATTCCAAACAGCAACTTATAAAAGAATTGAGGGCGATCTGGGAAAATAGCTTATTTGATAGCTTAGTAACTGGAAAACGAAACAGAAAATAATTACAACATAGGGGTGTTATGGAACAAACATAGGGGCCAAGGTTCATTTTGTCCGCCGCCTTATAGGAAAGATGTCACTCAATGCCAGAGATTTGTGAAAAGGAAAGGAAATGTTTATTTAAAGGTATACAGACTTAAAGTAGTGACCTAACATCTTCACTAAGATATCAAAGTCTTTTTGGATTCCCACAGACTCCCACAGTGCTTCCTTCTGCCTCTGCCCTAATTCGGGGTACCGTAACTGAGGAAAAGAAGCAAACAACCTCTGGGATCCAGGCTCCTGACACCATCAGCTGTGTCGCTGTCCAGGCAGGATCTCTGATTAATCCAAAGCCATGTGGCACCTTCTCATGGCCTACTGGCAAGAGTTCTTTCACCCTTCTTCTAGGCAAAGTCTTTCTTGTTCCCAGGCCACGCAGCCAAAGGGAGCACCCCAAAGCCACGTGGTGCTCTTCTACCAAAGATGTGGGGATCTGCACTCTGGCAAAAGCCACAAGGATCTCCCTCTGGCAAAGCTGTGAGGGGGTCTCCACTCTGCCAAAACCATGTGGCTCCCCCTTCACCTAAGTTGCGGGGAGGGGGTTGCCACTCAGCCAAAGCCGAGTAGCAGTTATCTGCTAAAGCCACATGGTGATTCTCCCTCACATGGCTGCGGGGGTCCTGACTCTGCCAAAAGCACGTGGTTCTCTCCCTAATGGCTGCCATGTCTGGGTTTAAATCCCTGCACCAATCTTCCTCTGCAGCCCCATTTCCTACTCCTCCTACAATCAGCTACACTTGCCCGCACTCCCGTATCCTTCCAGCTTTCCTGGGCTGCCATAGTGAGTCTGGGCAGGTGTAGCCCCATGGTGTGGAGCCAGTCATCTCTAAGCTCTCACACAGGCACTGTAAGCAGGGGGAGTTGCCTTCCATTTACATCTTGGGTGGAAGTCACTCCCTTCTCTCTGGCTCAAAGCATGGCCACAGCTATTCAACATATCTATGAAACCAGTTAAAGGTTATAGATGTGTTAAATGACCATTCCAGAGGTTAGCTGCAAAGCTGTTGCTATGCAAAACAGCTCTCAATGGCCCTGCTCCATGCATCTCTTCCCCCAATTCACACCTGAGGGAGAAGGGGTGAGGACATCTTATAAGTCTTTCTAATATTTCCTGGACACACTGAGTTCTGGGCCCCATTCCAAATCCCTATATTGGGCCACCCTTCTTGGCTGTACCCTGTTACAGGGATGCAAAACATATAGCTATCAAGGACCATTTAATGTGGTAGCTATATTCTCTTTTATATTGTGGTATAGTAGTTAATTTTCAAAATTAAAATGAATCATCAAGAAATGCTTAAATTTTCCTCATCATGTTCTGCTTATAAAAGCAAGAAAGTTTATGAAACATTTTAGGATTTTTTAAAAATCAAAACTAGTTTAAAATATTAAAGAAAGTTTGAGAATTTAGGAGGGTAGTTATCAGTTACAGACAAATCTTATTCTACCAGCTACCAGTACCAGATATTCTTAGCATATGGACAAGTTCAAGCCAGGAGACCTTAATAACTATCTCAACAAGTGTCCAGGGCACCTATAGAGCTATTTGTAAGAGCTGCGCCAAATAAATCCTCACAAAGGATTAATCCTTACAGGCAACAAAGGAAGATATAAAATCAGGAAGCAGGAAACAGTTAAAGCTCCGTTTCCGGGTAAGTCATCAATCATTCCACAAAGTTGAAGAGTTGAGGCAATGGGGTGGGGGAGAATCTAAAACACACAAGTGGTTAATAAAAATTAGATTTTGCAGATGAGAAGCTATTTTTGCCTTAGAAGAAAGCCAGAATGATGCCTCACCCCGGCATCATTCCACCCGTGATGGACTTCACAGGTCCTCCGGTCTCTCCAGCCAGTCTGCTACAGGCAGTCGCCTGGCAGCACTTCCCATCCACTCCAGCTCTTTATTTTGCAGACTCCTGATTTAAATCCTTCCTTCCCTTTCCTTATCTCAAATTTAACATATCCTTAACATTTAACACATAGGACCTGGTACTGTAGGTTTATTATTTTCATTCAAATGCATGGCTTTTCTTCTTTAAAGATTGTTAGCTGCTTGGGGAAAGAACTCTTCCTTATAAAGAGTCTGCCCTCCTAAGAATCATCATGTGGGGCTCTGCTTAAAGGTATTCCCAAAGTGAAATAATGTAGACTAAAATGGTACAGTAAGTGGTCCATGTTTATAGAGGATGGCACTAAGGGAAAGAAGCATAAATGTGAATACTAAGGAAGCATTAAATTTGACTACACCATACTGTTTTGTTTTTTAACCAAACCATAGTGAGATCAATGCTTATAAATTGTTTGGAAGTCCTTGGGTAAATGAAATTTTATGAATGTAGAATACAAAGAAATATTTTCAATTAGAAACAAAAGAATCGTGAAGTAAGAATTTATTAATAGTCTGAATAATATAAAGAATTATAGTTTTAAAGTAAAATAACTGAAAGCTAAAAAAGTATTTCTTATTAGAGACTATAATAAAGTGATTTGCTTATATGGATATAATTATTAGTGAGTTCCAGACTTGATGTCAAGATTTATTCTTTAAGCCCTGGCTGGTGTGGCTCAGAGGTTGAGTGACGGCTTATAAAGTCAAAGGGTCATGGGTTTGATTCCCAGTCAGGGCACATGCCTGGTTGCAGGCCACATTCCCAGTAGGGGGCACACAAGAGGCAACCACACATTGATGTTTCTCTCCCTCTCTCATTTCACCTCTCTAAAGAATAAAATAAATAAAATGTTTTTTAAATTCCTTCTTTAATCATTTGAGATATTTCAGTAGTCTTCAGCCAAAAAAAGTAAATTAAAAACTGTAGATTTCTCTGTGTATAAAGAAAGTATTTGCTGAACAAGATGAAGCACAGTTCAGTCTCTTTCTAAATTAATTAAAATCCCTCAATCTTTAAGTAACGATTTATTTTTCTGATGTAAACAAGTCTAAGAAATAGAATAAATAGCTCCATTTAGAGAATCTGGTTACACATGTATTTTTAGCTGTGGCTTGTAACTAACCAGTTTTATAATTCATTGCATATCTCTATGCTCATCTAAAAATGAAATTTTTAAATATATGATTTCCACGTTCCTTTTCATCAGAAATAAGAAAAGTATTTTTGAAATGGAAATCTGTCTCTAAGATGAAAAGCCTTAACAGTTGTTGAACTACACCAAAGGGCAATTTGACATTTTCCCAGTAGTTTTTGGACTAAGTCAAACCTTTTGAACTTTTAAAGGTGATAGAAAGAAAATGACTCCAGCTAACAGTTTCAAAATCCGCCTGGCTGCTGGCATGTTTGACAGAATTATTTTAACCCTAACCCGGTCAGAACTCTCTTTTCAACAAAGTATTTCTTACAATCACACCTGTCCTTATAAACTCTTTGTAAGCCGTATACCTATCAAAATATGTTTTGACCTTGACTTCAATTTGGGAAACATTTCATGCTATGATCCACTTTAAGCAGAGCCACTCTGCTTAAAGTGGATCATATCTGCTTATCAGATATGATCCTTTATCATATCTGCTTATGATAAAGGAAGCTGTTGCATAATTTCTGGCTAGTGCTTCATAAATTACATAGACTACCCCTTTCCTAAGAATGAAAAAAGCTATGTCCATTAAAGTTTCCCAGAGATTACACTGGCAATCCACTTTTGGCTATGTATTTTCTTCCTATTTGTATAAGTCTTTTAAATATCCCTTTTGCTATGAATGTTCCTCCAGTCCTAGAACCCACAAAAAATTATTAAATCAGAAGATAAGAGTTCATTAAAATGAGATTAACCCCATGTAAATATTTCTGAGGATAAAGATAATAGAGCATCTTTTGGTCTGGCCCTTCCTCATGGAAAAGATGTGAATGAACATGAGCAGATAGTACGATTATCAAATAATTAAGAGAATTAAAACCTATGGCCATCTTGACGCTGATTACAGACATGTTTCATGCTTTTCAGATGCTTTTTTGTGTGTATTGCTCATTTTGTTTGTTCATAGTATCAGGAATAATGTATTGTTGGAATGACTTTTGAGCCATATTGCACCAAAATTATAGTTACCAAAGTATCTAGGTGAACTCTTATTAATAGATGTTATTATCATATAGAAAGGCAGAAGCTATAGAAATTTGCCCATGGACCCCCTGCATCTCCAAAAGTATATTTGAAAAGTTTTGCAAAGAAGGAGCTTGATAGAGTTGTGAACCTTCTGGCACATCTCTATCCCAAGGGTAGGTAATGAAAATTGCATCAAGAACATCATTTAGTCATAGATGACAGAATAATGACATCTCAGCCTATAGATTTCTTCTGTGTCAGTAACTTTAACTGAAGACTTGTCTTTTGCCAAACATGTGGCAGGTAATACAGCTATAATGTACTTTATCTCTAACTCTATCATAGCTCTTATAGCAATTTGCTCTGTATTTTCATTTTTCTCATTAAATAGAAAACTAGATGTTAATATTAAAAACCAAAATTCAACTAAGTAAATTTTAAAGATTTTATTGGCTTTATTTAATGACTCATGAACTGGACAGCAACCAATCTAGCAGATAGAAAGGAGCTCTGAGTTGTTGTACAAAATGAAGGCCTTTTATAGGTAGAAGGGAGCAGAAAATAGGAAATTATACTAGGCAAAAATGCAAATCGGTTACTTGCCTTTAGGTGATGTTAGGCATGTAACCTAACTAGTGTTGATCAGATGATTCATGAATGACTGGTTTGATTCCATTTATGAGAGAGCCAAAACTGTAATTAAATCTTGGTTTTTTAATATACAAATAAAAAGAAAGGTCCTGTAGGAGAGAAGAAAGAGCTACATGAATATTTGAAATAGCATGTACAAAACTCTTTAATAGAGACATGTACAATTCACACTGGTAGTACAGAGGAGGAAAAGACTAACTTTCTTTACATTGGAAGAGGGTATCAGAGTTAGAGGATATAGTTGAGAAAGTTCTTTGAGATGAGTAGAAATTTCCCAAACAGACGGTTGAGTAGAGTGATAGGAACAAAAACAGGAAGGCATGAATCAGTAAATTCAAGAGCTCCAAGAGAAAATCAGAGGGTCTATTGTTCCAGGAATTTGGAGGTTTGTGTCCTTAGCAATGGGAAGCTGCAAATGCTTTCTTAAAGCAATAAAATAGTATGATCATGTTCACTTTTTGATGAGATCACTCCAGTTGAAATCTATAAAATGAACTAAGTCACATCAATTAAAGATAAAATTACTGGTTTGCAGAGTCTTGTTGTGACAGAAGCCTGAACTAATCAGGTAAAAGAGGGTGAAAGGAAGGGACTAATTTTAAAGACTGTCAGGAGGAAAAATGGACACATAACAACAACATTAAATGAGATGGATTCACTTGTGTCTTCTACACATTACCCAGGCACATTTCTCATCCCTGAGGATACAACTAGCTTGAACCAACATAGAACTCATGGCTTGCCAGGAGAGACAGAACATCAAACAAACCTTTACAGTGGGATGGAAGGGCCATAATGTGGCAATAGGAGTTCCTATGACAGCAGAGCACAGGGTCTGCAAACCTGTATAGGAGGTTAAGAAATGTTTTCCAGGGGAAGTAAAATCTAAAATGAAAAAAGAGAAGGGGTGAGAAAGGGTGGAGGGGAGATTTGCAGGAAGAGAAAAGAATATCTGAAGGGCCTTGAGGTGAGAAGCAGTGTAACAAGAGAAACCTAAAAATAATGTGTGGAGAGATGAGAAGACACAAGAGATGTAAGCAGAGGCCAAAACAGGGAAGATCCTGAGGCAATATTAAGGAGTTCTCCACTAATCTGAAGGGCATTGTTGAGCCACTTTAGTCACAGGAATAACATGTGTATTTGCATTTTAAGAGAATCACCCTGGATAAGATATGTAGAAGTCATAGCTAGCAGAGGCCAGCCCTGGTCTGTTCTTTGTCACAGTATAAATCGTACTTTACTCAGGATATGTGTTTAAAGGTTTTTCCTTCTAATAAATTACATAAATCATTAAGGCAGAGAAAACATTTTTCTTGTGCATTACTGTATTCCTACACAGGTACTCACTATTTGTTTAATGAAATACTAAATGCATGAATAAGTAAATGGATGAAGGACAATTAATATGTTCAGTGTAATATGGGGGCCCTTGGAAAGACTAATGTCATGGCCATAAATATAGCTGGACAGATTCAAGAGATATTTAGAAGTAAAACTGACAGGTCATTGAAAATGATGGGAGTAAAATCATGAGCAGATAAGAATTTCCAGTTTCCTGCCTTACAAAACTAAGATGATAGTGATGTCATTGTCAACTGTTTCCATTTAGCTATCTAATTTATTTCCCATAATGCTCCAGCACTCAGCTTCATGGTCTTCTCCCTTTCATTCACAAATTATTCTTTAGATTACCCTGCACAATTAGCTACCATCCTCGGATTGCAATATAGTTCCCTTGAGCACCTTAAAATCAGATTTAAATGCACACTTTCCAAGAGTCAGAGCAAAGAAAAATGTGATGAAAAAATAACAAAAAGTTTATAAGCTAGTGGTAAGAAAATATAGCAGACATTCAAATTTAAAATACAAAGAAATTGAGTGGTCATCACCATTAAATATCATTATTGAACGTTCTAGCTAGAACTTCCAATACTATGTTGAATAGAAGTGGTGAAAGCAGACATCTTTGTCTTGGTCCTGATGTTAGTGGAAAAAACTTTAGTTTTTGCCCATTGAGTATGATGTTGGCTGTAGGTTTCTCAAATATGGCCTTTGTTATGTTGAGGAATGCTCCCTCTACTCCCACTTCGCTGAGTGTTTTTATTATAAATGGGTGTTGTACCTTATCAAATGCTTTTTCCACATCTATTAATGTGACCATGTGATTTTTGTCTTTCCTTTTGTTTCTGTGATGTATTACCTTTATTGATTTGTTAATATTCTACCATCCTTGCATCCCTTGGATGAATCCCACTTGATCATGATGTACAATCTTTTTAATATACTGCTGGATGCAGTTTGCCAATATTTTGTTGAGGATTTTAGCATCTATGTTCATTAGCAATATTGGCCTGTAGGTTTCTTTCTTTGCCATATCTTTATGTGGTTTTGGGATTAGATGATGCTGGTTTCATAAAAAGAGTCTGTGAGTCTTCCCTCTTCTCAATTTTTTTTGGAATAGTCTGTGAAGGATAGGGGTTAGCTGCTCCTTAAATGTTTTCTAAAATTATCCTGTGAAACCGTCCAGTCCAGGGCTTTTGTATGCTGGGAGTTTTTTGATGACTGCTTCAATTTCACCAGCTGTTATCAAAAAAACCTGTTCATCCCAATGTTTATAGCAGCATAATTTACAATAGCCAAGTGTTGAAAACAACCTGAGTGCCCCTCAGTAAATGAGATGATCAAAAAACTATGGCACGCTCACACAATGGAATTCTATGCAGCAGAGAGAAAGAAGGAGCTCCTACCTTTCACAGCAGCACTGATGGATCTGGGGAGCATGATGCTAAGTGAAATAAGCCAGGTGGTAAAAGACAGATACTTTATGATCTCACCTACAAGTGGAACCTAATCAACAAAACAAATAAGCAAGCAAAATATAACCAGAGATAATGAAATAAAGAACAAACTGACAGTAACCAGAGGGGGAGGGGAGGATAGTGGGGAAAAGAAGAGGAAGGCTCATCAAGGAACATGTATAAAGGACACATGGACAAAGCCAAAGGGAATGGGATAGAGGGTGGGAGGTGGGGATGGGTGGGATGGGGGGTGATTGGTATGGGAAAATGGAGACAACCGTACTCAAACAACAACAAAAAAGAACAATTCCCTAAACAGAGGTGATACTTTAGAGCATATTTCTTAAACAAAAAGAGCAGCTTCTGGCTGTTTCATCTCTCCTAAAAAAATTATTATTGAATATAAATTATATGTAAGACCCTGGGTAGAGATAATTAAGAATTGTATTGTTTTAAAGATAAGACATTTATGTCCCATAATGCATAGGTATATAAAGAATATAAAGCAATACATGATAAGCACCAAACGAGATGTAAAGAGAATGTCTACCTGCCCTCAATTAGTGAATATATGTCTTTGTAGTGAGACACAGGGCAAGATAAAGAAAGGACCTGGGAAGTTCCAGATATTCTAAATCTCTTCTCAATAAGACTTTGAATCCCTGTTAATGACTATATCAATCCCTTTTGTTGGTTTTCCATCAGAATAATCTGATGGAAAAGTTCAAGGTTTTTGTTCCATACTAGAACTTGCTATATTCCTGAGCAGACATAGCTAATACCCAACAGCTGAGTGTATTTGGATTGACATTCAAAAATATTTGTGCTGCCAAATGTGAGAAGCACTGATATTCATGCCAATCATCAAATGAACAAATTAGTTATTTAATTTTTCTAGTCCTCAGAATCTGGGTACCATCATATCCTTTTGGCTAAAAAAAATGGGGGGGGCTGTTATCTAGAGAAGTAAGATAAAAATCAGAACATGTCATCATTGTACACATGGAAACTAGTCCATTCACATTAATATTTCTCTGTCTGTTTGCTGTGTTGGTCCTAATAAAAATGTCAGAATAGTGAGCAGTTTTCTTCCTGGCTCCTGGGGAAACAAAATGCAGCAGAATTCTAATACTTTTAACATGATCTACCCACTTTAGACAGTCTAAGATGTCATGGGAGAAATGAAAGAGAGAGAGAAAATCATTGCCAAAACAAAATTACACAATGATAGGTGATGTGGTAGCTAAAAATGGGAATATGCAGAAAAGAAATAACCATAGGTACTTGTCTGCATATCTCTTTTCTACATGAAACTCGTGTGTGTGTTTTGCTACTGTGATTGATGTTATTTTTCAGTGTTAATGAGAAATAGCCAGCAGCCTTTTCTTCCTGCTAGATATTCTCCAAGCAGCAAATTAAATATATATAATAGAAAGAGAATTAAATGTGTTTTTTATAGGAGCAGAATATTCTATAAGGGGGAAGGGAGAGGAGGTAATAAAAATGAACAAATCAGAAACTAACTAACATGAAATTAAGGTGGGACTGAGAAAGGAGAATACAAATAACTAATTTTGGAGAAATTAAAATCAAGTAAAATAATAAAAATTCAAGCAATGTAGAAATTCAACAGAGAAAAATGAGTGTGGACGTGAGGGCTCTGATATCTAGGTGTCTTGATACATTTTACTGTTACTTTTCATGACAAGAATTTCATGCAGTTAAAATGAAGAACCTTAATCAGACCAACTTTTGTTTATTAAAAGGTTTTTCAGGTAATCTTCCATAAGACATTGCCAACTAAATCCTGTTACCATTAGGGAATATATGGAGGTCTCATAGCCTCACAGCCCCCTGGAAGGTGGATCTGCAGAGCAGGATGTGGTAAGGAGAACAGCAGGACCTGCTTACTGGAGAAGTGTGGGGGATGAGGGAGTAGTTGACGAAGTTTCAAAAGGAAAATTGAACCTAAACAACTGAGTTAACACATTAACACAAAACTGCCCTTGCGTGTCTAAGTAAATAGAGAAAAAATCAGCAAGTAGCTTAAGCTAGGCTCCTTTAAAGACAATGAAGCATGGAATTAACATTGAACCTGTCAGAAAAATAGTTTATTTCCACATCAAAGCTCTATTTGAGGAAGCATGTTGCAGAAGGGTAGAATATGATAGAAAGGAACAAACCTGGGTTTAATCTCAGCTCTTTCCATATTCATTATGTGACTTCTGAGTGCCTTCATTTCCTTTTTACTAAATGCAAACACTAATATCTAATTATTCAAGGGTGTTTTAACACAGGAATACAAATAATTTGTTCATTCAATAAATACTTTTGTAGTGCTGATACAGCAGCATGGGCCAACTACTGTCACAAATAAGTACTGGTGGTTCAGGAGCCCAGAAGCAGAGATGGTCCCTGACTTTGTGAAACATTCTAGTAGGCAATAGAATAAATACATGGATGCTCAGCAAACTGCAGGTAGTATTGTGTTTTCTAATGGAGTAGGAATTACATTCAGAGTAACAGGGAAGAAAATCCCCTATATATAGCACCCCATAAACTACCACCTGCATGTTGATTGGTCTTTCCTAAATGGAAGTCAAATGTGGATGTTTTGACACCTGTACAAATAAGTTTGACAGAGCAAGAAAGCTAGGTGACAGAAGAGGTAGATGGATGAGGAAAATGTGCCTGGCCTCATATGTATGTATGTGGCGTCTGTAAAAACTCATCTCAGTCACCCATTACATATTCAACAAGATTTCCACAATTGAAGTAGCAAATACACATTGTGTCACTGCTTCCCTACAGGTCCAATGTCAGTATCCAGAGAGTTTTCAGCATAATAAAACAAAACTGAATACTTCGCTGGGCTGGTGAATGGTTTGCATTATTTAGCTCATTGTAGTAATAGAAAATTGACTTATTCAAAAGGATCTCACAGTTCTTGCTTCTCACAGTTGCTAAGTCTAGGGAAAATTTCTTTTCTCACTGCACAACTGCCAGAGCTGCCAAAAGCAAAGACCTTGAAATTGAAGGGAGTCTTCCTGTAGTTTTCAAAAGTCTCTGGCATTTAACTCCAGCTTCTAGGGATGCTGTTTTGTCGACAGGTAATACCCCACACTAATTACTTCACTCAGAAGAAGAGCCTTTCAGAAACCCTGTGTAAATTCTGCAAAGCCTTCCTTTTTCTTTTGCAAGATTCCGCTTAGGTTATTATTACAGTGACAGCTCTGTTGCGCTGGCCTCCAGTTCCAGAGGCCACCTTTAAGCTGGGGCATTAGAGAAGCTCCCAAGGAAGCATTGCTCAATGCTGAAGAAATTAAAAATACTATTACTCTAGAAATCTCCTAGACAGAAGCAGCCCTTTCTCTTTGGAGGATCCAGCAAGAGCCCAAGTAGAATTTCTCACTGAGATTCCAAGAGCATTTCTGAATTTCTATGATATTGTGAAGAGCCACAGTGAAAAAAATTTAGGGACGGCTCCCTATTGAAATGAAATAATGAGGTGGAATGGAGTTAAGGAGGCAAGAATGAAGAGAGTCCTTTACAGGGATGTACTTCTTTGATAACTGAACCACTCTCTTTTCTGATATTTGTTAGAAAGAAACTATGTGATAACCAGAGATACGCCTACATTCAATTCAGCAAATAATACACCAAAAACAAAACGGGAGTCACTTCTGTTTTTTAGAATTATAGGAATTGGAGGGGGATAGGGGTTGTTTGTTTTTTTCTTATTTTGTCTTTGGTATTTTCTATTTTCCTAAATGGTGTTGTAAAAATTGAGTCAATAAATAAAACTATTTTAAAATAAAATGAACCAGTAGGCCTTATAATTCTGTATGTTCCATGGCCACATATAATGCTTTCTTCTCAGTGAGCTTTATGATATAATTCTTTATAATTTACCCACTAACTTCACAATAAACTCAGGACCTCATTATCTCTCTGTATGAGTGAGATGGTGCATATCGTGGTAATCATTAAACTAGGATAATAAAAGGGAAGTGATTTATTTAGTAGTGGAATAAGGGCTATGTCTTGGAACACAAAACCAAGAAAAGTGATGCACTTGAACAGGGTTTGGAATCTCTAACTGAATCCAAAATTATTCTCTCAGATTTCTCTGGGATTATTATTGGTCTCCCCTCTGTGCCTCCTTATTCATATGCTACATCCACTCTTTCTTTTTTAATTAAATTTATTGGGGTGACATTGGTTAATAAAATTATATGGGTTTCAAGTGTGTATATCTATGGTACGTGATGTGTATATTGCATTGTGTGCCCACCACCCAAAGTCAGATCATCTTTTGTCACAATATATTTGGCTCCCTTCACTTTCTGCAAAGAAGGTACTCCTCCTTTTTTGATCGCATACTGGAAAATTGACATCCTCTTCCAGTTGATTCTATTATGCCTCATAGGAGACCCAGGGGATAAATGGAGAGGCTGTAGTGACTTGAGTTCAAGCACTGGCCTCAATTCATCATAGTTGGACTTTTTCTTTCCTGTGACAGTAAATTTTGCTCAGAGGTCTTCAATGGTCACAAGCAAATGTTACAAATCATATTAGGTTATACTGCTCCATGATATGCCATCTCTATAAAGCAGACAGCAAAATTTAGCCAATATTCCTAGGCTTCTATGACTAAACAAAAACTTGAACTAAGATTTTACCAATTTCTAATGTTCTGGAGCTAAAGAGCCTAATAGATTCAACTCTCTACTCTCCAAAATGGCCATTTACAATCTTTCCTTGTGCTCTTTTCTTAAAATGACTAGCACAACTTTATATATCATTTAAAAAGATATACAGTCTGATGAGAACTACTTTAAATTCTCATGTCCAACCTTCCATCTATGCTCTATATTTGCACTGTCCAGTACAGTAGCCACTAGTTTTATGTGGCTATTGACACTTAATATATGACTAATCCAAAACTGGCATGTGCTATAGGTATAAAATGTACATCAAATTTCAGACCTAGTGTGATAAAAAGAATAAAAAATCATAATAACATTATACTAATACAAGTTGAACTAATAAATAATACTTTAACCCTATATTTTGACATATGGAATTAAATAAATATATCATTTAAATTAATTTTAGTTTTTCTTTTTATTACTTTGATGTGGCTATAGAAAATTTTAACTTACATATGTGACTCATAATTTCTATCAAACAGTACTGCCCCAGATCCTATCCCTTCTTGCCTACCCAAGGTCTTTACCTCTGTCATTATTTCCCCTTCTTTGCAGCATCAGTTTCCTCCTCATTTCTGGATCATTATCACTGGCATACACATTTACTGTTTTTATTATTTTTAAAAAATAAGAATACTCTTTGATTTTTCTCCTCATTTCTTCATAACTCTTCAGCACAGAATTCCTCAAAAGATTACTTTGTCTATAGTTACTGTCTCCTTTTCTCTCCCAAAGACCATTCAGGTTGGGCTCTTGATTCAGATCATGATGGCACCCATCCTCCCAATAGTATGGTTGGTCCATTCTTGTCTTCTCAATCAACTTCTCAGTAATACTGACATGGTTAATCACTCAGTCTGTGAAATACATTTTCCCCTAGTCTTCTCTGCCTATATTATAATCCTCAGTGTCCTTTTCTGGCTTCTCCTTTTCTTCCTGACTAAAAATACATTAGTGAGGAAGAGCACAATTTTAGACACTCATATAAATTCACTCACCTAAACTTCACTCACTCATCCAGTTTTATTTTTGGCTTTCACTATTCTCTATATGCTGATAACTCCAAAATTTATTTCTGTATTCAAAATTCGTACATGAGCTCCAAACCCATAAATCCACTTGGATTACTAACAGGCATCCTAAGCCTTGTACAGCTAAATCCAGTTCTTGATATTCATTCCTCAAATCTGCTCTCCTGTCATCCTTTTCTATCTTAGTTATGACATTATACCTATTTGGATGCTCAGGCTACAGACCTAAAGTTTATTAGTCACTTTCTTCTACTTTACCCCTGCATCCAATGTCACATCCATATCAAGTTAATTCGGCATGAGATGCCCACAAGAAAAACATGGAATCACCTCATAAAATTGGAGTCCTCCATCACCTCCAGCTTCTCCCTCATCCTGCTGTTTGCTGAACTATGTAGGTTGGTCACAGATGTGCAAGAGAGCAGAGAATTCAATAGCTACAATTCTATATAACATTAAACTCATTTCTTGCTCTCAAATTCTTAAATTTCATAATTTAAGACAGCTTATAGGCAGACAGAGCTTTCCATAAAAGGTTTCCATATTTGCAAAGCTATATATACCTTTATTCTCTGGGCTGGCAAGCCATCTTTCCTAAACACCCAGTTTTAGTGTGTGCCAAGAAAATACAGGAGACAGTTCATTGTGTTTCACCATCTGTAAGAAAGACCATCCCCTGCTTCAAATACAGAAATTTTCACTCAATGTCCCACATTACTCTACAGGAGTTTATTACTTATAAACCCACTTGCTGAAAAAATTTTGTCAAGTTACCATTAGATAGCAAGACATATAAACTCAATTAAAGCAAATCATAAAATGTATTGGAAGAATACCAGAAATCTAGCCAAGCTCCCCAAAGAATGAAATCAGTTGGGAACAAAAATTACTTTATTCAATGTTCTATTTTTTTCTGCAAGCTTGTGATAGCATCCTTTCTTTTTGAACAATGACTTTTCTGTTTCTGATTCTTGAATTAACATAACAGAAACTAGCTATATCGGTTTCCTGTTTGTTTTTTTTTTTTTTTTTAATCATCTTGTGACTTAAGTGCCAGGAAAAAACAAAACAATTTGAAGTTAAAATTTCAATATCCTGGAAAAGGGAAATTAATTGTTCCAGCTTGTATCATTTCTCTGTCCTGGTCCAAGGCTACGTTATGGGGACACCTGGTCCATTGCCTTCTTAGCACTTGTTCTGGGTATACATTTTCTAAATAGAAGGCAAACACAGGGTCTTTAAGAAGGAGGCAGAGAGATGATGCAAAGTAGGATGTTTGGCATGTCTGGTACAATACCAGACCTGGAGGAAAGCCTAACTGCAATTGACTGCTCATTGCTTCCCCAGAACATTTCATTTATCAGGTACCATGTATGTCTACTTCCCAGTTCAATGCCCAGTGCCAAGTACTGAAAACTATGTACGGAAACCCCAATAAATATGGGTTTCATAAATGAATTAGTGAATTAATAGCAGTTTCTAACACAGAAGATGATGCAGAAATAACTATAAAATAGAAAAGTATAAGCCAAAAGTGAAGTAGAAGAATCATGGAACTCTGTTTTAAAGAATGAATAAAAAACCAATAGATATTGGGGTATGAGAGCAGAATCTTACAGTGATAATATAGAAAGAAAATTTTCAAAGTGTAAAAAGAAATATTGAATTCTTAAATAAACCAGGCTTTACTCATTAAGGAATAAGTAGCCATTTGGGGAGCTAAGGTAATTTATACTATTATAATCTCCCTCTCTCCTTTTATTTAATCTTTATTGTATTTTTTCATTGTCATTTAGACCCCTTATACCCCCTCCCCCCAGCAATCACCACACTGTTGTCCATGTCCATGAGTCCTTTTTCCTTTTTGCTCAATCTCTCTACCTCCTCACCTCCCCACCACGACTGGCTGTCATCCTGTTCTCCATCTATGAGTCTGTCCCTATTTTCCCTGATCATTAGATTCCACATATATGAGTGAAATTGCATAGTACTTGTCTTTCTCTGAGTGGTTTATTGCATTTAGCATAGTGTTCTCCAGATCTATCCATACTCCTACAAAAAGGAAAATTTTCTTCTTTTTTATGGCCAAGTAGTATTCCATTGTATAAATGCCCCATAGTTGTTTTATCCACTCATTGATGAACACTTAGGCTGTTTCCATATCTTGGTGATTGTAACTAATGCTACAATGAACATAGGGTGCTTATGTTCTTTTGAATTAGTGTTCCTTCAGATATATTCCCGGAAGTGGGATTACTGATATGAAACTATACTATACTAGTAATCAAAGCAGCATTGTACTGGCATAAAAACAGACACATAGATCAATGGAATAGAATAGGGCCCCTAAATAAACCCATACTTTTATAGTCCATTAATATTCAACAGAGGAAGCAAGCACATACAATGGGCTAAATATAGTTTATTCAATAAATAGTGTTGAGAAAATTGGACAGATACATACAGAAAAATGAAACTAGACCATCTTCTTGCAACACACAAAGGAATAAATTCAAAATGGATCAAATCCTTAAATGTTAGCTCCTAAACCATAAAAATTGTAGAAGAAAACATAGGCAGCAAAATCTCAGACATTGCTTGTAGTAATATTTTATCAGATATATCTCCCCAGGCAAGGTAAACAAAAGAAAAAATTAAAAAAACCAAAAAGTTTTTGAACAGCCAAGGAAGTCATCAACAAAATAAAAATACGATCCACAGAATAGGAGAACATCCTCAATGGTACATCTGCTAAGGGGTTAATAATATCCAAAATTTATAAAGAACTTACAAAACTCAACATCAAAAAACAAATTTAAGAAGTGGGCAAAGGACCTGAATAGACATTCCTCCAAAGAGGACATACAGATGGCCAATAGACATATGAAAAGATGCTCAATGTCATTAATCATCAGATAATTGCAAATTAAAACCACAGTGAGATATCATCTCACACCTATCAGAATGGCTATCATCAATAAATCAACAAACAACAATTGCTAGCTAGGATACAGAGACAGGGGAACCCTTTTGCACTGTTGGTGAGAATGCACACTGTGGAAAGCAGTATAGAAATATATCAAAAAATTTAAGTGTATCTGTCTTTTGATACTATTACAATTGATTAATTGTTCTCTAAGACTCATCTCTGCAATCTGCTAAGAATATCATTACAATGATGATTATAGATCTTTAGGAAATAAGCAAGATACCCAAATGAGATGTGGAAGATGCAAATGACAAATTTCATATTGTTGATAGTAACTTTTTTTTAAAGATTTTATTTATTTATTTCCAGAGAAAGAGGATGAGAGAAAGAGAGGCAGTGAAACACCAGTGTGTGCTTACCTCTTGCATGCCCCCTACTGGAGACCTGGTCTGAAACCTAGGCATGTGCTCTGACTAGGAATTGAACTAGCAACCCTTTGGTTTGCAAGCCTGCACTAAACCCACTGAGCCACATCAGGCAGGGCTGATGGTAATTTTTTTCAAATATTTTTCATCTGTACAGCTTTCTACCTTTATCTACACAATGCTTTAGTATTTTTCTCTTTTCGCTTTAAGCATAAGATCACTAATGGAAAGCATGTACCCTACACAATAGGAGTAGTGGTGCATCATTGTTGTTTACAGAGCAGAGATGTCTACAACCACATTTATAATTGGACAGCAGAGAGGAATGCAGAGATAAGTGTAGGCTTTCTGGGGTGTTTATACACATCACCGAGGAAGGTAAAATGAACAGCTCATTGTTTGCTCCTCAAACAAAAGAAACCATGATAAACCTAAGCTTAGAGATGTGCCTGCCTCTTAAAAAGGTGACTCAGATACTTTTAAATCTGTTTAATATACCAGTAATGTTGTTTGGTTTGAAAGGCATATTAAAATAAAGTAGATGCCCTTGATTCCTCTATTTACAGTAGTGAATCTATTTAGATTTGAGTAACACAATTTATTCAATTCAAATCTCTAAAGCTGGGGTTTATTATTTATAATTGTTAAACACTTTGTATTTAATGTGTTTTCCAAGAAAACATCACTTATATTTTTCAATTTTACCTTTACAATCATTCACTACAGAATGTAAGTTTGGCAAAAGTATGTTGTTCCACAACACATGAAACATTATAGAAACTAGTTTTAAAACACACTCCCTCTGTGGAAACAGCCATGTAATTAGAAAACCCTCAGAGAATTTAATGAGAATTAAACTAGATGTTAGTAAGGGTGTTCTGTGAGTGTCTAATGTATCCTGGGAGGGACTTGACCAGTGAAGAAGGTAAAAATCCGCCTTATTCCTCAATGATAAGAACTAAGAAGTCAGGCAGAGAGGATCAGATAGGCTCCTGGGCAAATGGAGCAGAGAGAGCTCTGTGCCAATACTGTCTCTCTGACCAATGATCAATGTATACATTCAAGCACACAAGTTCCAGGACTGGAACTCATATTTTCTCTATTTTGGAACATTTGCATTCCACTGTCTTACACCACATCCCTTGTACAAAGGGATTTTGTGATAACAAAAAATTAGAAGACTGAAACTATCTTATCTGATGATTGTCATTTACAGTTCATTAAAATCTGAACTGAACTGAAAATGAAAAATGGCCCTTTTAGCACTTTGATATAAGGTTTATTAATGTTAAGGATTATATATGAATTATCTTATTTAATTCCACAAAAATGCTAGGAAGTTTGCACTATTGTCTTCATTATATAAATGATAAATAAGTGATAAATTTGAAGCAAAGATGGGTTAAGGAACTTCCCCAAGATTGCACAGATATGAAGCAGCAGGGCTACTATTTAAATTCAGGCAGTTTAACCCAAGTATCTGTGTACTTTTATAGTACATTATACTAACTGTCAGACTCATCTAACACTATTATATAGCTTTGTGAAATGAGTAAACAGGAGCTGATTTTTTTAATGGTATGTCATTTGTGCTTTTTCTATGTATTTTTATATTGTCAGATTCTATTGCATGTGTTCATGTTTGAAAAGGGTTATAGAACAAAAATCCTGAAATGAAAGAAGATTATATGTAGAACGGACTCACTATACAGCTGTGAAACAGACCCCAAAGGAGTAACGTTGAGACCAAACTCAGTGAAATTGTTGGACTTTAAAATAGGAAAAGTAGTTCTATAAATATACAGAAAAAGATTCAAATTGCTAATAAGGAAAAGTAGATTTCTACTAGTGTTCTTAACAAAAAAAAATAATAATAGAAAATATAAGTAAACATCAATAATTAAAAGAAATTATAGTAAAAGCATAGGGTATCTAACTGCTCTTAAGTTAGTTTATACATTTAAAATTATTTTTATAAAAATATCAGCAGCATTATTTTTTAGAGATACACAATTAATATGAAATAATAGCCCAAGAAGAAAATGGTAAGAAAATTAGGAAAAAAAGAGTAATGGAGTTGAGAGAGACTAGTTCTATTGGATTTTAAAATGTTTTTCAGGGAAGCCTTATTCATTATAAAAATACATAGAATTTGATATATGATTAGGTGGTGATATATTCAAAGTGCATTAAATAGGTTCTCTACAAAATGTATGTCCACTTAAAAGCACAGAATAAAATCTTATTTGAAAATAGGTCTTTACAGATGTAATTAGTTAAGGACAATCAATTATTTTGATTTGTGATGGGACCTAAATCTCATGACTAATATCCTATAAGAGGACACAGAGACATACAGAGAAGGAGGACTTGTAAAAACAGGGGCAGAAATTATAGTTATGAGGCCACAAAGCAAGAAAAATCTAGAGTTACCAGGAACTAGAAGCAGCAAGGCATGATTCTCCCTTCAAGCCTTTGGAGAGAGCAAGGCATTGCTGATTCCATAATAATGGGCTTCTGGCCTACAGAACTGTGAGAGAATAAATTTCCATTGTTTTAAACCACTAAGTTATGTTGATAATGGCATTATAGTTATATCAGAAAATAGTCATCTTTTAAAACTGCAAAAAATGTTAAGCTGGGGAAATTGACAAGATATTTAGGATTCACTTTAAAATAGTTTAGCAAAAAATAAAAATAAAAAAGTTATTTAATCAATGGAGAAAACCTTGGTAATTATTGAGTCTGGATGATGGGTAAATGGTGTAAGGTATTTGCCGAAGAAGAATGAGAGTGAGCCACAAGTCGGGCAAGCAAAAGTTTATTGGGAGCGCTTCCGGGCAAAGTTCCCTAGTCTGGCAGGACGCGGGCCTGGGAAGTCGCATCCCTTTGTTCTTGGGAAGGAGTTTTGTAGGAAAAAAAGCGCGGGTGAGGGTCATGTGGCAATTGGGGATTGGTGAGTAAGGGGTGATGCAGGTGGGGTGAGGTGTTACGTGACTTTTGGGGGGAAGTTTGGCTTCAGGTTTCAGCTTCTTCTCGAGGGAACTGGCACAGCCTCCTTTGTCTTCCCCGCCAAACTTACAAAATGGGGTTTCATTGTACTATTTTCTCTACTCCTTGTAAACTTTAATAGATTTTTAAAAGAAAAAAATAGATGAAATTATTGAACATTTAGCAAACCTCATTAAAGCTGAGGATAATGTTCTGAGTTTAGAAGCAATAAAAGTGGTCACAAATTAAAAGATCAACTGATTTGACTGAAAAAAAAAATGTAAAACTTACTTAGATTTTTAAAATGTCCCTCCAAAAACAAAGTACCTGAAAAACAATCTATGAAGGGTCAAAGTATTTATTATTTAAAGACAATATAGTTGAGTAAAACTCCAAGATTCCAGTTTAACAATATAAAAATACCAGAGCTAACCAAACAAAGAAAAAGTCAGTTTAGTTAATTTTTAAGACTCTATCTATTGTAAGAAAATAATATATAATATAGAAAAGGATATATATGTCAAAATACTTATTATATGTAATTTACAATAGCCTGGAAGGAAGAAAGGAAAGCTGGAAGGGGCAAAAGGGGGGAGGAGGGAGAGGAATCAACCACCTTTCCCAAAAGTAGAAGATAGGTTAATAGCTATTTTCTTGCATGGAAAACTATGTATTCATTACCAATGATAGCTATATAAATAATGCAAAATATAAATTTATCAATTATTGTTTCAATAAATTTTTACACCACATAATATGTATCAGAAAGTATACTAGGCATTGAGAATATGATAATGAATAGTAACACTTTTCTTGCCCTCATAGATCTTATTATCTAGTGGACAAGGCCTAAAACTAAATGACCCCATAAATAATGTAAATACTATAAATCTGGAATATTATTGGAGGAGGAGTTCATGTGCCATAAAAGCTTTTGAAAGGAATTTAACAAAAATAAATAAGAGTTTACATAATCAAATAAAGCTCAAGTTCTGAAGGGTAATGTGTTAACTCGGTATAAATGGGTATTTCAGCAAAGAAACATGTGCAAAGGTCCTATGGCCTAAACAAATGGGGTAAATGTGAAGAACTCAAAGATGGTCAAGCTGTGGACTGAATTGTATCCCCCCAAAATCCAAACATTGAAGCCCCAGTTGCCACGGCGACTATATTTCAGAGACAGAGGCTTTAGGTGGTAATCAAAGCTTAATGAGGTCATAAAAGTGGGCATCTAATCCAATAGGATTTGTGTCCTTATAAGAAAAGAAACCAGATAGTATCTTCTTTCAAAATCTCTCTCTTTCCGTCTGTACGACTACAAAGAAAAAAGGTAGCTGTTTTTTAAACCAGGAAGAGAGCTCACGCCAGAAACTGAACCCTGCTGAGGAGGAGTAGAAATAAGAGGTCTGGGGGATGCTGACATGGTAAGGACCTCTGTCTCCGCCGGCCTGTGTCAGATGCCCAAGTCCCTTACTTGCAGCAGTCCCACAGGGACAGTGTTCCAGCCAGTTAAGTCTCCGGATTAGCTCACCAAAAGTGTAGGGGAGTAAACCCTTAATTTTCTCCTACCTTTCTAAGTTATTCTGGCTGGACTAATAATCAAATTAACATGAGACGGAATAATGACTTTACAAATAGGGATTTCATAAGAATCTAAGACTCAAGGACACATTGAGCAGTTAAGGCTCATTTGGCATCTTTAGCTAAGGAGTAGGAGATAGAGTTTGGTTTGGGACTTTAAAGAGCAGGAAGGCCATTTATATGTAGATGAAAGCAAATATTTGGTAAACAAGTGTTTGATGGGCCATCTTTAACAATGGGACAGAAAGAGGGCTTAGATCACATGACCCTTACTAGGTTCCTCCCTGTCTAGCACACACTAGTTCATATTAAACTATAGTTATCGATGATGACATCTCACTTCCTGGAGCAGACTCTCTACCTAAATGACTCTCTATCTAAACAGACTCTGGCTGTTGGGGGAAGGTGAAATATTCTTTCTGAGTCTTTGTTTCTTGAAAATAACCAACTTAAAATAATCAATATCCAAAGAAGCTTATTTTGGAATGTCAAACTCTGCTTCCACTCACTACCAGAATTTGATCTTGCACTTTTCTGTCTCCAGAGCTCAGAGAAATCAATTTCTGTTGTTGACGCCATGCAGTGTGTGGTATTTTGTTATGACACCCCACACAAACTGATACGAACACAGTGACTAAGATTAAGAGAAAAGGATAGAATTTAGTCTAAAATGAGGCTGGAAAGGCAGGTAAGAGCCTCTTTGCAGAAGATGTGACTTTATATCAAGATCAATACAAACTTTTGAAAGGTTTTCAGAATGATAATATGATTAGATTCACATTTTTAAAAAGAACATTATAACTCCAGAATGGAGGTAGATCCAAATGTAGACCTGTTCGGAAGATATTGTTAAAGTTCGGGAAAAAGAAACTAATAGTTTGGATTAGGAGGATAGTAGAAAACAGAGAGAGAAATGACCAGATGCAAAAGATATTTAGGAGGTAAAACATGCAGGACTTAGAAATAAATTGGATTTTTTTGATATAATATTAAGTGAAAGAATCAAAAGCAAAGTTATAAATTCATTGATACAACTAAAACTGAGAAAAACATAGGGAGGAAATATATAAATTTTAGATAATACCAGTTTCTCTACTTTCCAAGATAATAAAAATATGGTCCTATTATGCTTCTCCATTTTAAATAAAAATAATATTTTCATATAATAGCCATTACCCTCTACATAATGGGTAAAGGAAAATGGGAGGAGGGCTTCTTGCTGGGTAATTCTTAGTGTCCCTTAAAACAGGCTGGCCTGCTGGTTTTATAGGCCAAGGTTAGGACTTGAAGCCTTTTTGCTGTGAGTTGGTGAGTGAGTGATACAGTAACATTGGCCTGTAAGTATATACCACTGAACTGTGCAGAGTTCCTCACATCTGGACTGTGGAGACCCCGGGGGTCCAGCTCTGGGAGTTTGTCCCGAAGGCCTGCGGGCTCCACTACAGGCAGTGTGTTCTGGGTCACTGGTGGTTCTCGGCCATGAAGGAGAGAAGGGCTTCAGCTTTGTCCCAAACTGACATAGCATTTTAGCAGTTCAAATATGTGCTCTCAAAAATGTTTTTTTGTTTTTTTTTTTTGGAAACCAATGGGTGTGTTTTCATCAACATTGTGTCTTGTAAAAGCATGAAAAGGCAAGAATGCCCAAGTTGGTTGTGTTTGTTTGCAACAGGATGGAGCCCAGTCTTCCTGCTGGGGGCTTCTCTTTGTGTTACCCTGTGCAGGGCCAAGAGGCAGACCCCCTCCACCTCCTCTCACTGAAGTGCCAAGGGTTTGAACTCTAATTGGCTAATCAGAGCACCCATTTTGTCCTGGTATCATTCATGCTTGACCAGCTAACTGCAGTTTTTGTTTTGTCAGGGTCACTCCCCAAGGATAATTGAAATGTAACTACAGGTTTTGCTAAGATTCTGTGTAAAATCAGTACAGTTGTGAGAGGGCTGGCAGTAGGAATTATCTATGACATTAAATAGGCCACAGAGAGTCTACAGTAAAAGGAGTGTTCCAGCACAAGAAGCTCCAGACCCATGCACAGCTGAAATCATTACCCACAATGCTTCCCTGGTTAATTTTCTTGAGAGAGATTTTTTAACAGACAAGTAGGCAATTATGCCTCTTTCACCTGAGGTAAGTTTTCCAAACCCTCTAAGGCTTTGAATAATTTATCACCTAAAACATAGGGTCCTAACAGTACTTTCTCTTAAAGTGCTGTGAGGTACAAAGATATAAGGCAGGTATAGTCCTTGGAACAGTGCCTGCTATGTTCTAAGTGCTCAGACTGGTAGTACTAATAGCAGCAGTAAGAGCAGTAGTAGTAATAGTAATGATGGTGGGGTTAGTTGTTATTTTTAATTCTCACCACGTTTAGATTTTTAAAAAAATTTTTAATTACAGTTTATAGTCAATATTATTTGTGTTAGTTTCAAGCATACAGCATAGTGTTTAGACAGTTATATACTTTACAAAGTGGTTCCTCAGTATTTCAAGTATCCACCTGATACTGTACAGAGTTATTACAATATTATTGATTACATTTCCTATGCTATACTTTACATCTCTGGGACTATTTTTGTGACTACCAATTTTTCCTTCTTAATCTCCTTACTTTTTAACCCATCCTCCAATTACCTCTCTTCTGGCAACCACCAGTCTCTTCTCTTTATATTTTGTTTGTTCATTTATTTTGCTCTTTAGACTCCACATGTAAGTAAATCATATGGTATTTGCCTTTCTCTGTCTGACTTATTTCACTTAGCATAATACCCTGTGGGTCTATCCAAGCTGTCACAAATGGTAAGATTTCATTCTTTTTTATGGCTGAGTAATATTCCATTGTCTCTGTACCACCACTTTTTTACCCATTCACCTATTGATGGGCACTTGAGTTGCTTCCATATCTTGGCTATCGTAAAAAACACTGCAATGAATAAACGGTGCACATATTCTTTAAAATTAGTGTTTCAGGTTTCTTCAGATAAATTTCCAGAAGTGGAATCACTGGGTCATAAGGCAGTACCATTTACAATTTTTTGAGGAACTCCCATACTATTTTCCATAGTGGCTGTATCAATCTGCATTCCCACCAACAGTGCACACAGGTTCTCTTTTTTCTACATCCTTGCCAGCACTTGCTGTTTCTTAATTTATTAATGACAGCCATTCTGACCGGTGTGAGGTGATACCTCAATGTGGTTTTAATTTGCATTTCTCTGATGATTAGTGATCATTGGCATATTTTTATGTCTACTGGCCATCTGTATGTTCTTTTTAGAGAAGTCTTTATTCAAGTCTTTTGCTCATTTTTTAATTGCATTGTTTGTTTGTTTTGGTGTTGAGTTTTGTAAGTTCTTTATAAACTTTGTATATTAACCCCTTATGGGATGTATTATTTATGAATGAATATCTTCTCCCTTGTCTTTTCATTTTGTTGATGATTTCTTTTGCTGTGAAAAAAACTTTTTAGTTTGATCTAGTCTCGCTTGTTTATTTTTTCTTTTGTTTCCCTTGCCCAAGGAGATATATCAGAAAAAACATTGCTAAGAGAAATGTGAGAGACTTTACTCCCTATGTTATGTTCTAGGAGTTTTATGGTTTTGAATCCTAAACTTAAGTCTTTAATCCATTTTGAGTTTATTCTTTTAGATGGTGTGAAAAGGTGGTATAGTTTCTTTTTATACATATATATCTGTCCAGTTTTCCCAAGACCATTTATTGAATAGACTATCTTTAATGTATTGTATGTTCTTGCTTCCTTTGTCATGTATTAATTGTTCATATAGGTATAGGTTTCTTTCTGGGCTTTTTATTCTGTTCCATTCATGCATATGTCTCTTTTTATGTCTGTACCCTGATGCTTTGATTACTGTAGCCTTGTAGTATAGTTTGATGTCAGATAGTGTGACACCTTCAACTTTGTTCCTCTTTCTCAAGATAGCTGAGGTATTCAGGGTTGTTTGTGGTTACATATAGATTTTTGAAGTATTTGTTCTAATTCTGTGAAATATGCCATTGGTATTTTAATAGGTATTGCACTGAGTCTATAGATTGCTTTGGGAAGTATGGACATTTTAATGATGTTAATTCTTCCTGTTCATGGGCACAATAAATGCTTCCACTTATTTGTATCTTCTCTAATTACTTTCCTCAGTGTCTTATAATTTCTTGAGCACAGATCTTTTCTTTTCTTTTTTTTTTTTTCAGCCCAGGCATATGCCCTGACTGGGAATTGAACCTGCAACCTTTTCGTTCACAGGCTGTCAGTTGATCCACTGAGCCACGCCAGCCAGGGTGGTAAGAGTTTTTAATTGTTAAAAGTTTTTAATTGATCAAGATGTTTCTCCTGCACACTTGCACATTGATTGATGTTTCTCTCCCTCTCTTTCTTCTTCTATTTCCCTCTCTAAAAATGAAGAAATAAAATATTTTTAAAGTATTTTATTGATTATGCTATAATGGGACAGTTGTCCCATTTTCCCCTTCTTTATTCCCCTCTGCCTGCACACCCCCTCCCACCTGCATTCCCCCCTTTAGTTCATGTCCATGGATCTTACATACAAGTTCTTTGGCTTCTAAATTTCCTATACTATTTTTAACCTTTCCCTTTCCACTTTCTATGTACCATTTATGCTACTTATTCTCTGTACCTTTTCTGCCATCTCCCCATCTCACTCTCCCACTGATAGGCCTGCATGTGATCTCCATTTCTGCAGTTCTGTTCTTATGCTATTTGTTTGCTTAGTTTTGGGGGTTGTTTTTTTTTTTTTATGTTCAGTTTTTAATAGCTGTGAGTTTGTTGTCATTTACTGTTCATATTTTTCATCTTCTTTTTCTAGGATAAGTCCCTTTAACATTCCGTATAATAAGGGCTGGATGATGATGAACTCCTTTAACTTGACCTTATCTGGGAGGCACTTTATCTGCCCTTCCATTCTAAAAGATAGCTTTGCTGGATAGAGTATTCTTGGATGTAGGTCCTTGCCTTTCATGACTTTGAAGACTTCTTTCCAGCCCTTCTTGCCTGCAAAGTTTCTTTTGAGAAATCAGCTGATAGTCTTGTGGGAACTCTTTTGTAGGTAACTCTCTCCTTTTCTCTTGCTGTTTTTAAGACTCTCTCCTTATTTTAATCTTGGCTTATGTAATTATGATGTTCCTTGGTGTGTTCCTTCTTGAGTCCAGCTTCTTTGGGATTTGCTGAGCTTCCTGGACTTCCTGGAAGTCTATTTCCTTTGCCAGATTGGGGAACTTCTCCATTATTTATTCAAATATGTTTTCAATTTCTTAGTCTTCCTCTTCTCCTTCTGGCACCCCTACGATTCAGATGTTGGAACATTTAAAGATGTCCTGGAGGTTCCTAAGCCTCTCCTCATTTTTTTGAATTCTTGTTTCTTCATTCTGTTCTGGTTGAATGTTTCTTATTCCTTCTGTTCCAAACTGTTGATTTGAGTCTGGGTTTCCTTCTCATCACTGTTGGTTCCCTGTAGATTTTTCTTTATTTTACATAATGCAACCTTCATTGCTGCCTGGGTCTTTTCTATGCTGTCAAAGTACCCAATGAGTTACTGGAGCATTTTGTTAACTAGTGCTTTGAACTGTGTATCTGATAGGTTGGCTATCTCTTTGTCACTTAGTTAGTTGTATTTTTTTCTGGAGCTTTGGGCCATTCTTTTTTTTTTTTTTTTTTTTTTTTTTTTTTTTTTTTTTTTTTTTTTTTTTTTTTTTTTTTTTTTTTTTTTTTTTTTTTTTTTTTTTTTTTTTTTTTTTTTTTTTTTTTTTTTTTTTTTTTTTTTTT